>JAPMOQ010024042.1:109895-170081 GCA_026543055.1 Argiope trifasciata | reverse complement strand
TTCACCTCATTAAAAACATATCACTTAAATTATTGCACTCCTCTGATGTAAAAGATGTGTGATATGATTTACGACCGGACTAGTAAATAATTTCCTTCTAAATTAACTTTTAAACACAAAAGCTATCCTTACCATCTGTCCCTAACGATTTATAAAGCTAAAGCAAGTGTTCCATATTCATCACCAACATTTTCTTTTCAATGCTAGATAACTTCCTTTTGTCTCAAAAATTCCAAAATTGATTTCACCTCCGAACTAAACAGAATTTCAAACCGACTGTCTTTCTACCTTACAGTAATCAGCAGGAATGAAAGTTTTCTCTTTAACAAATTCTTTTCCCAGATTTTTAAATTCACGACTTGGTTAAGGTTTGCTTTCCCTCGAGGTTTTCTCAATTTCGATAATCTTCTTCTTTTGTGTTTTAGATTCTGTTTGAACATATCGACAGAGTCTAGATTGATATATTATTGTCATTGGAGAGTGCGTTGTTGTTTTGGTAAGAGATTTTGGTTTTAGGTTTTTGAAGTTTCAAAATGCATAGTTAAAAAATTGGCGATTCATCACTTTTCATGCATCAATTTTCAGCTTTTTGTGGTATACAGTAATAATGCTGGCAGAATATAGTATAATAAAATAATTGCAGAATGTAGACACATTTTGCAAAGCTACAACTTGAGCTACAACTTGATTTCCAAATCATTCTTTCCCAAATTCTAACGAATTATACTAATTAATCCATTAACCAGTTTAAACTGGTTACAAACGACCATGTGACTATCTGATTTAGCATCTCAGTATTTAAAAAACGATGTTTTCTTTTTCATCTTAAAATTGGTTGAGGTCCAAAACTTTGTTAAGAAGCTAGAAAAATTAAAAAGGAAACACACACACACACACACACACACACACACACACACACACACATATATATATATATAAAAGAAAGCCGAATTTAAGCTATTGCTTTCGAGTACTTGATTTTAAAAAAACCTACAGTTCCTTGACTGATTTGTCTCGTCAATTCACACTTCTGTGAATAATTTCAATAATGTTATAATATCTTTAAGATAGAAGAAAGAATGTAATAGGATACTGATTTTAATTTATCCATCAGCACACGCACGGTATCTTTTTAATCCATTGTTCATCTTATGTTTAGAAATTCTGAGAATTTAAAAACGTTTATACTTGATATACCTAATATACCTTAATGGAAGAGGCAAAAGAAGAAGATTAGAGCAAGAGAAATTAATGAGATAATATATCTCATTTTCTCAAAATTAATTTCGGTATCTTATTGTTTCCTGCATGTGTTAGCGTTTCAGATTCTTTCAATGCTGCGAGTATGTCAGGTAGCAACATAGATTCAGAGATATTTTTATCTATTCAAGTTCTACCTGCTTATAGAGAGAAAGATGATAGCACAGATCCGTTGCAAATTCATTAAATTTTGGAAAATGATTATGAGACAAAAACCGAAACAAAGCGCAGATTCTGATTACTCAAGAAAATATGAATCCTTTTCTGCTCTTAATAAAATGTAAAAAGTCCTAACAGGAAATTTGTCTTTTTACATAATAAATAAATCTTCTTGAAATTTATGTTAACAATTCATTTTATTCTGAATGGAAAATAATAAATGCATTTTTTGAGTTTATACAGGGTGATCAAGAAGTAACAGGAGGTGATTTGAGTCTTGTAGCATGTTATGTGCTAGAAAAAATATAACAAAATGTTATAACCAACATATTAAGGAGTTCGGCTTCAATTTATTAAAAATACCCAAAAAATACGATCGTGAAAATTCTGGATCGTTACGATAGAAAACTTCATTATGAAATGTGCATGTATGAGGACTTTGCAACACGATATCGAGGAAGAAATGAAGGATTGTTATCATTTAAGTCGCGCAAGAATTCGCTAGCATATGACATTGTCACTACATGAACGCACCTTATGAATCAAGCTGTTTTATCAGCTAACTGCAAATCCCAATGTTGCTCTTCGTGGTTAAAACAGTTAAGTAGAAAACAATTGACCATGACTAATTTACTATAACCACAATTGGCATACTTGGTTCTAATTTTTTTCTTGATAAATTGAAACACATACTTTAATGTGTCTGTTGGCAAAATGTTGCTATATTTCCTCCGGTACATAACTGGCAACAGGTCTCCGAATACCTCCTGTTATTTCTTGATCATCCTATATATAAAAATGAAAGTCAAAAGATATGCATTTTCAAAGTGACATGTTTAAGCTTCTTTTTGTAAAACAATTTCAAACGTAAAATGTTGATTTTTTTCCCAATATTGTTATACAGGAAAATTTACTTATATTAAAAATAATGTATTTTATATGAAGGAAATGCAGAAAATGGAAATGAATTCGAAAAGATATTGAAAAAAAGAGGCTGTCCCATTTTTTAATTAAAAATAATATTTACATCTTAGATATGAATATATTTTTAAGAAAACATCTCTATATAGTCTGAACACATATTATTTTATACAATAATTCTTAAGATAATGAGTAAGTGCCTTATAATTTGGAGTCACATGACCCCGATCTTATGCTAATAGTGTTCAAAAAATGGGTGCGTGTGCTGAAGGTTAAAATTAAAACTTATCTGCTGATATTTAGCCTGAATACATATTAAGAAATATACTTTTTTCTTCTCAAAACGTAAGAATAGATGATACTGTTTATATTCGTTGAACAAGGGGTTTTGCCAAACGATAGTAAATGAATTCCTCAGTGTACAGAGTTAAAAAACCATTCTGCTGAAGAAAAATATTTTAAAAGTATGTCTTGTGTCTAGCTACAGAACAGTATGTTATGTGTTTCATTTTATCTATTATTATGAGAGAATTTATCCGTAAAATTTCTCAGTGAGTTGCAACCATTATATTGTTTTAAATCTAGTTAAATTTCTAAATGTTTCGAAAATTTAGTAAACTGCTTCAATGAGATCGAAATCTAACAGAGGTTGGAATTCAATTCATGTCATGCAGTAAAAAACGTATCTATATCTATGAGATAATGGTAAGTAGTGGAGTTTAAAGTTGAGTTTAGTTATTTATTCTGATTACAAGTGGTATAGCTACCTCCGCGAAATCAGTGATCTCTAAAAAGTCAAAAAATAAGTGAATCCCTTAAAATCTCAAAAATAGTAAAAGTTAAACATTTAAGAATAGGATTGGGGGACTCGTGATTTGCCTTGCACTAAGGACATTCAGCAGAGATCCCCAGTCATGTTGGAAGATTAGGGATTTGATGTGCCCACTCAAAAAACAAGAAAAAACAGTTTTCTGTTTTTCAAAGGTGTCCAAACGATGACATCATACAGGAATCTTGAAAAAGTACTACGGTTGACTCCGTATTTTTGACAGAGGTAATTTCAAAATCATTTAGTTTTGCATCACCATGAAATATTTCAGCTGAAGTTATCGGTTATACCATTACCTTTTATACCAACATGGGGCAGGGGCTCCCACTGAAAGTGTTTAGAGTGTAAGGCCTAAGATATTCATGTTAATCTTGTCTCCCACTTTCATGCAAGGAGAAAATTGAAAGCTTCTGGAATGATTGGACTTTATCAGGAAGAATATTCTGCTGATATGACAGAAAAAAATATATTTTATGCAATATTATAGGAGTAACAATAGTAAGAATTTGTGTAATCCGCAGATTACAGAAAGCGATAAAATGCCGGAATCGCACTTATGAATAGACGATTAGTGAATATTTTAATGAATAAGTAAATGCATTTTTTATTAAACAATTCTCTTTTTGAAAACATTTTCAAATAAAAAAGATAAAAATAGGTAAAAGTGAAATTATAATAAGAATATTTTTTTAAACAAATAAAAGCTAAATTTTGAATTTGAATAGAAATTTTAAAATAAACTTATTTATAAAAAATGTATTTAAAAATATGTATGATTTTGAAATTAAATATATAATAAATTAAAACAAAATTAAGTTAACTTCTTGAAATTAATTCGAAATATTTATAAAAATCTTTACGTCTTAGTAATATTAAAAAAAAAATAATGTACAAAACTAAAGTCAACTATAGGTAATGAATAATTTTAGCACAGGTACGCACTTCAATTTTAATATCTATTTACATATGGTATTTTAGTGTTTATTAATGGCAGATTAATCAGATGTATAAAATTGCTAGTTAACAGTGTAACCAAATGTCCAATATCAGTATTAATCAGCTCCTGATACATTTAAAAAATAATCTTAATGGCAAATTATTGTTGTGACTTATGGCACTTTACAAGCCAGATGACAGTTACCTGTCAGCGATTTAAGCCAAGTGAGCGCCTCTTGTTTTCTTAGTTGCTCCAACTAGGACCCATAGTGTGACTTAGCTACTCATGCATCATAACCCTTTTTACAGGCCGGACTTCATTCATACATTTCATTCCTTCATCCACAGATTGTAATTTAAACCTGAATCAGAGAACGATCAGAGCCAGTACCCTCAGTCTTATTACTCTTAACATGGACGTTTTTGTGACCACGACAGATTTATACGTGATACTTGCCACCACCACACACGGATTGTAAAAGTAAAATACTAATTTTAATGAGTCGTCTTTCTTGCCTTTAAATAAAACAAAACTAGTGTACACTAAAAAAATCGTTTTACTGTTCATTAAAAAGTAAATAGAAATGTAAACTTTATTTCTTATTTTTATCACTATGATTTATAGCAAAGAGACTACTAAAACAAAACTGAGATCTTAGCAATATGCAAAATCAAGTTTAACATCTTTTAAAGAACGTTAATTAACGTATTTTCTATTAAATATGAAGATGCTAATCAAAAAAGGTATATTTAATTCCTAGCCAGAATTTCCTATTGCCTTGTTAGATATTATTTTTAGCTTCTAATTTTACTTGATAACAAAAATACGTTCTTTTTTCTATAGGGATTAAGCATTTTTATTTATTACTTAAAAAGAGTTATCAAAAATAATTTTATTTATTTTGATAATTTATCTGTATAATGAATTCCAACTACGAGCAATCAAAAATATTTTTGTTTTATCCTATAATGGTAAATGTAAAAATATTATTGGGTTATGTTTTGGGTAAGCGAGCTAACTGAATTTTTATATCAGAAAGTTATATGGAAAATAATGAAGGAAATTTGCTTCACTTTGTAACACAATTATGATTATATAACGTTAATTACAAATCTTACAGCATTTCCCTTAAAATTGTTGGTATTAAGTCATTAATAAGGATTTTATATAATTAATTTAAACTCAGACTTTGAAAAAATATTTTTTTATTCATGGATTAAAGCTGGTATTCATCCAGGGAAACGTCCATCAATTATAAACGAACATTCGGGAAAAAATCAGTGAATTTTTCAATAAGAGATAATTTTTGAAACCTAAGGCAAAATCATCCTATTTAGTTTATAAACAATAACAACTAAAATATTATAATATAACAGTAAAAAAAAATAAATATCAGTACATGACGATAATATGCATTAGCATTAAAGCTTTGAAATATAAAAATGGAATTTTTGATAATGTTTAGAAGTTGATTTTTTTGGTATTTATTCAAAGCGAATGGCTATCTATAAAATTAAAAACTCCTGAATGAAACTTTAAAAGCAGCTAAATATTATATTTATTGTACAGATAATTATACTTGATTAACTATGCTCTTAAGGATTTTACAGGAATTTTTCAGTTTCTTGCAATTTACATCAAAGTGTCATTGATAAGTTGAAAAAATAAAAGCCTCTAATTTTTCCTTTCTCTAAAGAAAATCTTAAAATTGCTAAAATTAATTTGTTTAAATATTTTTTTAAAAAAAGAAATGTTTGGTTGTTATTCTATAACAAATCTTTTGATTTCAATGGCATTATTTTCACAAAATATGTTCTTAAATTTCTTTCTTATTAACTAAATTTCCATAATTATATTAATTGTAAACTTAATCCAAAACCGTTTCTCAAGTTATATTCATTAAATAAAAGCTAAATTAAAAATAAGCTATGAATTCATGAAAAATAAACAATTCAATAAAACATTTGAGTTATACCCAGTGATCTGAAGAAGCCTTCAAAAGTTGGAAGCAACTTTGGAATAAAAATCCTCATTAATCAACAAAAATGAGCATATGTAAATTACCTCTTAAGACAGTATTTTAATTAGAAGCTTCTAAGAATTCAAATTTAAAATAATTGACAGTTATTTGATCATAAATGGCAAGCAGTATCATGTTTACGGCCACAACCCACAATGTTATTTTTCTCTTATTTCTCAAAATTTAAGGCATAAAAATATCTTTTATCCATGATTTTATGTTTATTTTTTCCCTTCTTCGTATCTTTTCAAGCATGTTTGCATCTCTGATATCTCAGACATTAATGAGATGAACCGCCAGAAGGAGAAGGAGGACATCATGTATGCATGCAAAAAAAAACGAAGTTTGCAAAAGTATTTCGCTGAGGAATTTCTATAATTAAACTTTACCCAGAATATGTTGTGGTACAACGAGAGTGAAAGCAGATCTTGTTCCATTGAATTAGTTTATGGGGGGCATCTGGAAATATTCGTGCTGACTTGACTTACATCGTTTCACGAATGAAATATTAAGAAATAATTTTTCTTTTATTCTGTCAGGAAAAAACATTTCAAGATACGCATTTAGATATTAATTTTATTGGTGGAAATACAGATTTTACTTATTGATATTTTCAATTGAATTAAAGTATAACAATACTCTTGGAAAATTGTTTCTGATATGAAAAATGAAATTAGTATTATAGTATGATACTCAATTAATGAATTTTATTTTAAAATAATTCATTTTGATCATCTTGATAAACTATAGTAGAAAAAAATTCCCATTTCGTGTACAGGAAAAATTATTTTATCAGAGTTATGCTTTGTTTGAACTTTTAAATAAGCACATTTCGATGTATAATTTCTATCCACGAAATCCATTTTAAGGAAGATTTTGTTTTAACGCAAATTGAAGCAGAACCTATATTTTGGAGAGGGGACAATCCTTCACAACAATCACACGTTATTTATTTTCCAAATTACGTATGATAATTTCTGTAAAACCTTCTTTCAAATATTTATTTGTAATATTTTGTGCTTCATCTTTAATAGATTTTGAGAAATACAAAATCAGGTACCAAAAAAATAGCAACATCCAAAAGTTTTGCCAGCATTGAAGAAGATAATGCTTGGATAATTGTATCTACGTTGATTTATTTTAATGAATATATTTTATGTATTTTAAAAATACATTCTTTATATACTTAAATATTTTGTTAAGAAAAGCTGTTGTGATACCTGGTTGACGATGTATTAGGGATTGGTTCATATTGATACTCGATTGTGCCTGATTATTTTGTCTACCTGCATCTTCTACTTCCCAGTTACTGATAACTTTCCCAGGAGAATGATACTGGATACTAGGCACAGTGGTTCTCGAACTTGTACCGAAGTTAGGATTGCATTGATAACCGAATTTCAAGCATCAGGAGCTGATTAATACTGATATTGGACATTTGGTTACACTGTTAACTAGCAATTTTATAAATCTAATTAATCTGCCATTAATAAACACTAAAATGCCGTGTGAAAATAGATATTAAAAGTGCGTACGTGTGCTAAAATTATTCATTACCTATAGTTGACTTTAGTTTTGTACATTATTTTTTTTAATTACTAAGACGTAAAGATTTTATAAAGATAAATATTTAGAATTGATTTCAAGAAGTTAACTTAATTTTGTTTTAATTTATTACATATTTAATTTCAAAATCATAAATATTTTTAAATAAGTATATTTAAAAATTTCTATTCAAATTCAAAGTTTAGCTTTTTTTTTAAAAAATATTCTTATTATTATTTCATTTTTACCTATTTTTATCTTGTTTAGTTGAAAATGTTTTCAAAAAGAGAATTGTTCAATGAAAATTGCATTTGCTTATTCAGTAAAATACTCGCTAATCGTGTATGATTCACACATTCATGAACAATTTGTAAATGTGTATATAGCTATTCAATGTCATATTTTTATTTTCTTGGTAAAAGTGACCCTTTTTTTGGAATATTTATTGAGCATTATCCTAATGACTGAGTCAACTAAATCAAAATACATTTTTGTGATTTGTTTTATTCATGGATGCAGCTGGTATTTGTATTTATGAGCCAGATAAATATTGAACTGATACAACCGTAAAAGTCCAAGATTGTGCTAATGAATATTGCAGGGAGTAAGAAATAAAGCTTTATAAATATTTTTGTTGCAAGATATGGTAACAAAAAATGCATTTCAGAAGGCAAAACACATGAGTTTTTGTGACAGATGTAAAGCTACGTTCTGATATTAGATGCTGCTGAACAGTCTGGTTCTTTGTTTTGAAATTAATATGAGGATCACCCTAATACTTTAAGCCACGTTGATATAAGAATCATTACGATGCTTCTTTATATTTAGTGGACATAACATCTCCCTGATGTTTTTATTAGGTTGTTATTGTAGGACTTTGATACTTTGTATCAGATTGATGCACCACTGTAAAATCCAAATCAAGATTGATAGGTGAGAATGACTCCAACGAATACTATTGACTCTAAAATTAGACTTTCACTTTTTTTGGTAGAACTAGACTCGGTCTATTCTCGGCCACCAAAGCATTTTTACCTTTCTTATCGTATGTCTGCACTCAGCCACCACAGCGAAGAAACATACAAGACTTATTTTGCATTCATCGTATATTAATCTACATCAATTTACACTTCTTACGAAAGAACAGAAAAGACTAAAAATTTATTCACGAACCAATACGGTGCTTTTATCACTTCGTCAAAACTATTTTCATTACACTTATAACTGAGACTGTTTTGAAAGATACCACAAAATAGAGAATTAAAAATTATAAGTTTACAATAAATATTGCAATAAAGCCTATTATTGAGTTTACAATATCGAACTTTATAAAAGAATGAGTAATTTTTTCCCTTCATAATCGTACATACTATGTATCACTATTCGCTCAGCGGAATTAATTAGTATTAATAGTCCACATTTTATATGACTTTAAGGGGTAAAAAATGTGAACGTAGATATTTGAGAAGCTTGAGGAAAGGAAAGAAAAAATTAGGTTAATTCAATTAATGTTACAGAAGGCGAGAACACTTTTGAGGTATGTTCTCTGTCGTATAGATTTATGACTGAGACAGATCTGACAATTGAGAAAATAAATAACACCATGCATATTCATAACTTCGATAAAGACGATATTACAAATATTATAATTGATCTAATATTTTATTTTTGGTTGATATATTATTATCGAATGAAAAGAAATGAGAACGGGGAAATTATCAATCGAATTCAAAAACTGATACAAATACTTGATACTCATCCTGATATTTTCTTCGTTTTCATCAGTTTTGTATTCCTGATACTTTTACATAACTGATAGCAGGTTGATATTGTTCCATCCGCAATTATTGTAAAATGTTACTACTTGTAAGGAATGAATTATTGTGAGTGAATAAAAGAGTAATGATATTGCTCATCAAAAAAAATTTTTTTGCAACAAGAAAGGCTAAAGGTATTTGATGCAAACACATTACATTGCCCAAATAATGTCTCATAAAATAGATATAAGCCGGAATCTTTACAAAAGTGAGAAACAATATATACGAAAGTAAGAAAAAAACTCTTTGTAAGGTTTGTTCTAACGAGATACCAAGAATTTTTGCAGTTTAAGATTTATGCGGAAATCTATGTAATGGGTTAATTTGGAGATTTATATGGTGATCATTTATTCATATTCTAAAAATTTAATAAGAATTTTAAATAATAAAAAATTTAGCGAAATTTGTTGTTAACGTGATAACATTTGAAAATATTACAAGGCTGTAATGAATTTTATATGGTCTTTTTAGCCCATTTTCTAATAATATATTTAAAAAAATTTTTAAATTAAATTTTATTTACATGAGCAAGTTCGTATACATAGGGAAAAAATGGCTTTTATTACCATATTATCCTTACATTGACAAAAATTCAAATTAAAAGATAAAAAATTTCTTCAAGCCTGGTCAGGTTAAAATTATGAAACTGTGGAATTGTCCTAAACTTTTATATTTAAGTTTTCATCACTCGTTCACATTTGGTTGAAAAATATATAATCTTTATTGTTTAGAAGCTCAAGTAAGCTAAATATAATTCCATGGTATTAAATCATTATATAAAATCTAGGCTTCTTAATTTTTCATGAGTACGTTTGATTATGGAAACAAAACGAAATTTTGTAATTTACGTCATTTAAATTTTTTAAACTAAAAACTGAGTATTTTGATGAGTCAGTGACATTTTTATTGAATGATTCTCTGAGATATTGCACAAATTATTATTTTAATGCACAAAAGTTTCTTAATGATTGATTGTTGAATGTTTCTAGTTGAATGTTTCGAATGTTTCTAATGGAAAAAATGGCTTTTATTACTGAAATATAAAAAAATATGTTTGGTTTCAGTAAAAATGGTTGGATCAATGATTAAATTTTCAATAAATCTTAAAATGGTAATTGAGCATAAAAAACCAAAAAAGTTTAATTTTTTAAGGAAATTAATTTATGAAAACCTAAAATAGTACTTTTATTAAAAGAAAGATTCAGTTTTTAATCTTTCTGTTATTAATTTTCATGTTAGCTCTATATTATGTTTTGCAGATCAATTTCTGTTTCTGAGACTTTATAAATTATACGTATCTTTCTAAGTACAGAAAAGACATTAGTATTAAACCGTTATATCTTGATTGATTTTATTTACGCATTAAGTAGTTATTTATATAAAAGATAATTTAATCTCTTATTTTCAATTTTTTTCTTGAAGTTATAATTTTAAATGCATGATAAAACACAAGTATTTCTTAATCATTTCAAAGTTTATGCTGAATATTATGTGCAAAATAATAGATTATGCATACATAAACTTTTATTATACTTTCTAAGAAGATGATTTTCTTTTAGAGAATATATTGTGTATAGAATCTTATGAAAGAGTTTTCTTTCAAATTTAGTAATCATTTTAACGTTATTATAAATATTATTTTTTAAATTTTATTCCAAATAAATAAAATGAATAAATAATTTTTAAATCATAAATAGTCTAAAACTATTCATAAATAGACATTCTTTGCTCGAAAGAAAATAATGTATGAAAAAAGATTTTTAAATAATTTATTTGAATTTGCGTCTCTCTCACGATCTTATTTTAATTCCTAAGACAAAAAATATTCCCTTTCTTTACTGGACAAAACAAATTGGCCAATACCTGGAACTAAAGAAAGCGGCCTTGTTGGAAGCATGTGATCCCCATGTTAATGGGATTTCTCCTAGCCAAGAGCAAGCCTAAAGTGCAGACAAACATCACCGAATAGAGCATTCGTTTGGCCTATTGACTACGATATCTTCCCCCTCACACCCTGCAAAGAGTGGAAAAATCCCCACATGCCAGATCTGCACATGCGTTCCTCTGCCCGGTGGCTACCCGTTCCATTCTCCAGGCAGACGGAGAATTGAATCTTGAAGCTCAAGATCAGGATCTTTCTTTCTCCCGGTATCTTTATTGGCTTCTGCTCCTCACTTGTGTGCATGCGTTCATGGCTGGGGAATAGTGCTCTCCGGATCGCCTGGCATTCGGCGAATTCTCCTGCTCACTAAGTTTATCACGGCTCCGCGCGACTTGCAAAGTATTCGCCAGATTTACGATCGAGTCAGGAATTCATAAAGACTCGTATAAATCGTGGGAAATATTTGGTACTTTACGTTTAGAGTGCTATATCATCTGGCAGATTTATGCGCAAACTTTGAATGGAATCTTGTGGATGTATCGTTTGTTAGTCGTATTCTACAAACGGTTAGTAGTGATATATTACTTTTTTTATATAATTAATAAAAAAAATTAGCTAAACAGTTTTTTTCATAATTATGTTTTAAAACAAGATTCTTTATTTTTTTGCATTTTATATGACAACTCCCTCATTATGTAAGGACTCTCTTTGCCGCCGAGAAGTTTAACATATGCCATTTTTGTGAACTCATGCTTAAAAATCAAGTTATTTTTAAGTAAACTATTTACTTCAATGATTATTTGAACTAATTTTACCTGCATTATTTTTACAAACACTGTTTCAGAAGAATATTAGATCTAACTCAAAATTATTGTGAATGCTTCTGAAGAAGTATTTATATATGAGAAATATTTATGAATGATATAAACTGATCATTTGACTATATCAAAACTAAAATTTATGTGTTTTTGAATAGTATGTCTACAAACATTGAAGCCGGTTCTACCAAATAATCTCCATGACAGTCTTCTACTGAATAATTTTCCTGAAAACAGAATATGACATCCAATACCATTTTAACAGACTCATCAATGAGCAAGTTGATCATTTACATGATTTTATTATTGTCTATGATGTGCCACACCATTTTGTCCAGACATATAGACAGTGATTCCAAGACACTAAGCACACGAGTGGTCAACACTCGTTATGGTTCTTTGCGTGGCTTTATAAGCAGCTTACCAAGTCGACAGCTGCAACCAATAGAAGTGTTTTTAGGGGTACCTTATGCTGGGGCCCCAAAGGGTCGTTTGCGATTCATGCCACCTGTAACATCACCACATTGGAAAGGGGTCCGACTTGCAGATCACTTTGGTCCTGTGTGTCCACAAAAATTGCCAAATATTGCAAATGAAACAGAAGCTTTGAAGAAGATGCCACTTGGTCGATTCCAGTATCTTCGAAGATTGCTGCCCTACTTGAGTAACCAGAGTGAGGATTGCTTATATTTGAATATCTACGCTCCCCAATCTGGTAAGTTACATTTTAGTTTTGATTATTAGGAAAAGGTATTTATTTACAATAGGGGATAGAATGTTAACCTTTAACCTATGACGATTAATATTAAAAGTTTCCGCATCATATTTGCTAAGTGGTATTAGAAATTGTATACTTATAAATAAGTAAGATAACTGAAAGTTATAAAAAAAATTAAAAAAATTCCTTTAAAAAAAATAAAGCAATGAGTTATTTTACCTCGTGATTTTTTTCCGGAGTGATGACAAATTTTTTGACATAAATAGCCATCAAATAAATACGTTTTCATCTGAATGAAGCGTTCGAATTATGTATATTTATATCGTTAAATTAGGAAAATGAAATATTGTTTTCAGCTTTTAGTTTGAAATTTAGAATCATAAAGTGACAGTTTAATATTTTTTTAATAAAGCTTGTTTAAAAACATTACAAAACTAATGCTTTTCGGAAACGAAAAAAACTTTTACTCCTATTATGAATTTGTAACAATCTATTATGTTACAATTTGCATAATTTTATTTATTTTATATTCTGTCACTTATTAAAATACATATAAGATGTCAAAATCTTTTGTTATATAAAATTACTTGAACGAAAAGTATTTTGATACTTGAATAAAAAACGTGTTTTTTAGTTTATTCTTTTATTTAAAAACCTAAAATTAACCTAAATTAAACCTAAAATTTATATAAATTATTTATATAAGAAAAAATAAAATTTTATACAATTAAAATGTATTTAATTTAATAGCAGCGGTTCAAAATTTCATTGAACTTTCATTTTCTGCAATGAATAAGATAACTGATAGTTCTGATGAAATTCCTTGAATCATTTTGTAAGGCACTTTGAATAAATAAGTTTTTAATGTAAACCTTTTTTGTACTATATTAAAGCAATAGATAACGATTTTATTTTTTAATTTTGCTAAAACATCAACATTTTTTTTTCTTGTTTTACAATAGAACGAAATCACTATGGAACAAAAAGGAATAAATTTTTTAAGTTAATGGAAGCATTATTAAGTAATGTAACTTCGTAAATCCATCTTTTTAAAGTGAACAAGCACCTAACAGGAAACTATTTTGTTGCACAAAGTAACAAGCTGATTACGTCCGCTGAATTTCCTTTTAAGTTTAAATTGTAACATCGGATCATTTTCTATTGAAGATACTTTTCTTAAAAATAGTAACAGGGGCAAGATTGTCTCATTTTAAATTTATTGCCGAAGTTAGAGTATATTCAAGTATTATTTGAAACATAATATAGCTCCAGAACATTTGAAAGTGGATTTTTTGCAAACAATTATTAAATTACGTCTTATAATGATAATGATATTTCTTAAAAATAATTTAGAAGTCGATAATGAAGAAGAAATCTTTATTAATTTATTGAAAGTTTTCATAAAAATGAAGAAATGCTCACCTGTAAATTTTCTTTATCAGGAATTAGAACATTTATATAACATGCTGATAATAAGAATATCGAGTTAGTTGTTTAAAGAGTTTTATTGGATAGTTTCATAAGTTTTACATTCTTTGGTTCAAGGTTCTTTTGAGTTTTAAACCCATGACTGCCTACATAAATTTTCTGTAAAACAGTTTTAATGCTAAGAAAATAAGACAGTTAGTGCCTTAAGTCTCCTGAATTTTTAAATTATGACTATGTTATTATATATGTTATTAATTGTGGCAAAGAAAATGCAAGGCATCAACAGCAGCTTTTTCCAATCAAATTAAAACAATTTCGAATGCTTACACTAATTAATACTTGTATTAACTATAAGTTAACAAAAATATTTCCTATAGTTTAAGCTAATACAAAGTTTTCTAAATTCGACAAATCAGCGTACTTACGGAATTCGTGTCTCACAAAACGGTTATTTAATGGTGCTAATTGTATTAAATATTAACGAAACCCCTCATTTTATTCTAAAATATGAACTGTACGACAAATCGCTCCTAGGTAAAAAGACTATAATTCATTGAAAGATAATTATTAATGATATTTAAGCTTTAGAATAAATGCTTCAGTTAAATAAAAATATTTCGTTCAGTATTAATTAGGATCAGGTAAACTTGTAAACATATTTGTAATATAAATATTACAAATATATTTACAAGTTTACCTGTATATATACCTTTGTTTCTGAGCAAATTATTAATGGATGACCTTCGAAAATAAAATAAATGAAAAGTTTTTCATTAAAATAAACATAGTTAATTCAAGTACTTTCCTTTCATTCCCAATTTTTGTGAAATAAAAAAAAAAAAATTAAAAAATACATATGAAAAATAAAAGACTTCATTTACCAATGTTTTGTAATAAGATAAATATTTTCAATTTACTTATAAGCTTTGTTTTATACCTTTGTTTGTGAAAAAAAATATCACCGATAACCTTCAAAATTTAAATAAATCGAAAAAATTTCCTTTAAATATTCGTTGTCGACTAACACACTTAAATCTTATTCCGAAATGCAATATAAAGTAAGCAATATTAATTTAGAAAGGCATACGAGAAAAAATTATCGACTCTCTTACTTTAAATAGCTATTTTATTTTCCTACATTTAACAATGAAAATAAATATTTTGAATAAACAAATGAAATTGTTGAGTTTATGACAAATTTCAAAAGGGAATTTTTTTATTAATTTGTTTAAATCCCAAACAACTGAATTGTTTCGTTTCGAAGATTACAGCTAAAACATTATTTTTTTTAATCTAAATATTTAAGATGTAAAGCAATGTAATTGTATTTCACTTGTGTTGTGTAAAAGAAATTTGAATGAATACCGAATTATTAGTCAAATAATTACATATTTTTAAATTTAAAATATTTTCCGATACTTGATTAAATTTCCCTTTTTGCAGTTTTAATTGTGAACAAAAACCTCATATTAACTTTACGATATTTAAAAATATCACAAATATTAATAATTTCTCCGTAAAAGTGTGTATATATATAGCAAATAATAAAAATATAGATATATATATATATATATATATATATATATATATGATATACAGCTGCATAGTAAGAATAAATCAATCACCAGTTTTATTTGGTTTTCTATATTTTTATTATTTGCAATGATTCTCAAATTTAATCGTTTTTGATTAATAACTCTTTCAGGAACTTTATTTATTTATTAAGTTAAGAAAAGTTTTGAAAACACTTCAGACATTGTCATATTAATGAAAAGAAACAATTTTTGCCATTACACTTACAGCAATTACATTTAGAATTTCAGTTTTAATCATAAAATAGTTGGGAGAAAGTTAAAAAAATTATAAATGTAATTAAATTAGGTTTAATGATATTCATTATTGTATATTTGTGACAATGCTGATCAAATTACTACTGAAATTTAATGAAGTAACGGGTAAAGTCTGTACATTACTGAGTCTAATGAAAAATGAAGTGAAGCGTTTTCCTTTCAGATTTGATTGAGCAAACGAAAATTTCCCAATATATATATATAAGAGAGCTCTAGAAACGGAGGTGTGGTGTATGTATGTATAAACTTTCATTTTCAATTTTTCTAATTTGCAAACAAAGTTTTAAGGTTCAAAAGATTTTCAGATGAAAAAATCCCAGTGTTTTTCTCTAAATATCAACGCATGCGCAATCTGATAATCTAGTGATTGTTTCAAACTGGTTTAAACTGTTGATGAATTAAATTAATTACATAATTCACAAGAATTCAGAGAATGAAAAATTTGTAAATAAAGCCGTAACTTTAGTAGATGATAAATCACCAAATCTGACAACCTTCATTTTCTTTGATGCCTCAAAAGCGATAAATCGCCAATTTGTTGCCAACCAATTTTGAGACTTCAGAAATCTCAAACCAAAAAAATAGTATGTTCTAACCGGATAATAAAATAAAATGTATGCTAAATGGCAATTCAAACTCACTGTAAATGTTTTATTCCTTAAATGACCCATTAAGTTCATACAATAATTCTTTAGGAATTTATTTTTCCAGAATATTACAAATATATCTAAAAACTTGAGTTCATTTTTTCAATTCCATGTGACATCCTCTCTGGAAAGTAAGATCTTTACCTAACTTAATATGCGTAAATGTTTTGCTTATCCTTATTGCAGGAAATAACGTTAATGCAGCATTAATATTCAACAGCATCAAATTACTATGAAAGCTTAAAAGGACGGTAAAAAGGAGGTTGTATAAATTAAATCTAGAGAGAAGAAAGAATCTCCAACAAAAAGTTGTTTTTTAATTGGGAAGTCAAATGCTAAAAAATTAAAAAGAACGCTTCAGAAAAAAACTTTTCTGACTTTTCTTTTTATGGTTGCTTATATCTTTATTTGTAACCGAATTTTTTTGCTGCGTTTGAAGAATTCATTTCATTAAATTTACAACTATGTTTTTGAATTAATTAGTATAAATTAATTTAATAAGATAATTGTAATACAAATTTATTTTTTTCTAAATATTTTTTTAGATTATGTCGTCTCCGAACTTGAGCCGTAAAAAATTATATCAGAATTTATAATTAGTTCCTCTGTAAGTAAACAATAAGGTATGATTAGTAAGCAACAAATAGCTTTCAATACTGATAAAAAGGCAATTTATAAAGCATATATTATAAGTAGTCTTTAAAATAATACGAATTCTAAGTTTAATTAAAATGAGGGACAATCGTTATATTCAAGTTAAATTTATAATTTTAACTGCATTTTAAATACGAATATTCTCATAAAAGGCTGAAATATCAATTACTGGTCAAGGATTAACAAAATTAATGTGTACATATTGTTAAAATTAACAAAATAAATATGCATATAGTATTTTAGAGTATTCTCGAAACTCTTTCTGTAACGATTATGTATATGAGCAATATGTATAATAATATACCAAAATTCTCTATCTAAGCTTATTTATAAAAGATTATTATCTTTTATAAAGGTTATCATAGCATGAATTCGAGGAAGTTTCAATATTTTCATTAATATGGCTCCTTGAATTCAGTGTAAATTGAGATAATCAAATTATATTTCATCCGATCACCTGATGGAATACATGATATAGTTCAAAACTTCAAACGTAATAACTATTTGATAAATGAAAATAAATAAATGATCAGAAATGGCGGAAAAAAGGGATAAAAATAGTGAGATGAGATGAGAATCTGCCTAAAATGGTGGAAAATAGCGTTTTGTCAGTCATGATCCTTTCGTTTCTCGTAATAAATGTAATTCAGTATGCATTACTTGGTTTGAGTATTTCACAAGCAGCATTTTGCATAAATATTTTGTCTTGAATGAATGAACATAGTAGATATTATAGAAACTCAATGTATTATAATTTTTAATTCATCATAAGACTTTGTTTCGTAATAAAAGTATTAAATACACTTAGAAATAACCTTCCCACTCCTTTTTACCTTAAAACCTAAATAACAAAAACAATTCGTTTAAATTCATCACAATATTTAAAAACGAGTTTTCCAAATTCATTCTTTATGATATTTAACAATATTTTAAATTAAAATTTATTTGTTTTAAGACACAAAAAGAAAATCTCTTCGTGCAAATTTCAAATAGGTGTGTTAGTGTATATATTTTCTTGCTGGGGAAGCATGTGGAAAATAAATCTTTGGGTAAGCAATTGCGTTCTTTCTTCTTCTTGAGATATCATCAAGTGTTTGTTCGCTAATGGCGAATCTCCTGAAAAAAGAGCTAAGACGCATAATTGATAAATATTAGGACTTGTTCGTTTTTACAAGTTAAATTCCGTAGACTATTCAGATCATGACTGATGTTTACGCAAAGTAGAGTATTTTATTTTGAGTAGTGAATATATCTTACGAAAGATATGACAAGTAAATTGCGTCAAGAATTTAAAAAAAGATTGAATAAAAATACAAGAAGCAGGTAGTTAATCTAACCTAAAGTTTCTCATATATACTCTCAACATGATTCATCGTCATGTACTGAAAAATAGAGAGTATTTTCGAATCGCACTTTTCTTTTTGCTTGATGTAGTCTAACTTTAAAATATCTAATTATATATACAACATATATACATTATATCACACCTTTTACAAAAATTTATACATAATATTACATTATGGATATTACTCTCAGCAAATATATGTATATCACATATTAAGTACATGCAGAATGTAAGCATATAAGAAGAATTCGTTTCACATTTGGCAATATACAGTGGACTTGCGAACTGATTTGAATCAAAATTTCAGATAATTGGTAAATTAATAAATCAAGATCGGTCAAATCAATTCCTTTTATTTCGTTACTTTTTTATTATTAGCTCAGATCGCACGCCCCCAGAATAAACAGATACTAATGCCTTTGAATGACTTCTTTCAAAATTTAATAGATATCTGTTATATTTCTTTTTCAAAATTTTGCGGCTCTTCTTAATTTAACTTTTACAAAACTTAGATCTCTACTTTTATATATAAAAAATATATATATAAAAGTGCAGTTTTTTTCTTATTAGTATTTTACTTAGTATTTTTCTTATAATTTTTTTTTCTGTTAGAAAAAAAATTATAAGAAAAAAAATTTGCAATTTTTGATTATTTTGATATATATATATATATATGTGTGTGTGTGTGTGTGTGTGTGTGTGTGTGTGAGAGAGAGAGAGAGAGAGAGGGAGAGAGAGAGGGAGTAATAGATAGTTACAAATAATAATTGGTAAAAGTTATTAAACTACACATTAACATTATTTATTAAATTGATGATAACGTACATATATATTAAACTACACATTGACATTATTTATTAGATTGATGATAACGTACATATATTTATGTACGATAATCAAATGAATGATTACATATGTAATGCTAATCGTGTATCAACTTTCTATTCATTTAAAGAAAGATTCATCTCAATTTTTACACTAAAAGACAAAATTGTTAATAATCCAAAAATGTAAAAGTACATTTAAACAAATCTGAGCTAAAAATTAGACAATGTTATTGATTTATCTTTATTAATTTTCATAGAGGATCCAATAAGGAGAATTTCAGAAAAGCAATTCAAACCGAAGGCCTTTCAGGATACAAAATGTACTTTCGTCTCTCTGGTTCTTAGAAAAAATTCTTCTCGTAAGTTGAAAACATTTCATACAGAATTTTGTTGTAAGATTTCTGTTGATGCTTTGCCTTCAACAGAATATTTACTGACTTGTTATGGGAGGAGAAATCTTTTCAATTCTGAAATGTCACTAGTTTATTTGAATTTCGACCTAAAATTTTTTTTTAAAAACTTGAACTTAAAAACATTTCATGTTTACTCTCATCAAATTGCTTGGGATTTTTTGCTTTGTTGTAAAATCCGAATTTTCTTTGAGAAATTTTACTTTATCTCTCTTAAAAGTATTTGAAATTTAGAATATAAAAGATCCCTAAAAAACTTCTTTAAATAATATTTTTAGTACTTTTCTAAAAATTAAAATTTTATCTTATTTAAATTCCCATTTTCAAGATTATAAATCATAATTATAAGCATAATTATTCTTTATTATAAAGGTAATAGTATAAACATTTTATCATTTCCTAATAAACATAGCATCTTAAAATTTATAAACTTAATTTATAATTTAATTTTGCATTTTGCAAGTAAAATTTTTGCATTTTAAATATAAATTCTTAATTTCAAGTTAAAATATAAAATAACTATCTTTGCTCTTATTCTTTTAAATATACTTTTAACGAGTATTCTAAAAATTAGAATATTTTGCGTTTTAATCACCATTTATAAGATTATAAATTATAATTCATAATTGTAAAGGCATTTAGATATGATTATAAAATCATTGATATAATCATTATTATTCATGAAATTTTAAATTTTTTGTTACAATACCTGATGTCTCTAATATGATGAATTTAAATTCAGTAATTCAAAAAATCGATCGCTAAATTTTAAATATATGTTGCCATTGATAATATACAAAATGTTTGTCATGTAGAATTTCAAACGAGCAAAATTTGAAAATCCAATAACTTCAGTAATTATTTAAAAACTATTACACAAAATTCAATCTTTGTAAGCTTGAAGCATTTAGATTGTTTCATACTTACATTTCAAAAAACTTTGCAAAAAAGAGAATTTATTTGAATATTTCCATGAAAAAATCTGCATAATATGGAAAATGATTCCTAATCGACAAATGCCTTGAGCTGAAACCTATTTATAAAAGATTTCTGATAACGTTTAATTATTTATAAAATATAAAAAAGAACGTTATTTTTATTATTTACTAGCTGGTACACGACAATTTGCTGCAGCGGAAGATAAAATTTTGGAAATATCGTTGAAATTTAAAGTAACTGTCTTGCTTAGTTAGGAATAAAAATATATATATATGGTATTTATTTTCATATCCGAAATGAATGCATTCATTGAAGTTGAGTGATATATAAAACAGAAGTGTAAATAATTTTTATTCTATTCTTTGTTATTTTATAATACAAGAGCTTTAGAATAGGTTATGTTTTTTTCCGTCTTCAGAAAAAACAAATTTATTTTTTTACTGTTCTACTTGAAGCATCTAGCGTACAACTAGTTATGTGAAAAACATGATTTTTTTAGATTCAGTTCACATACTTGAAGTGATAGACTATGCACATTGTTGACGGTCATCGAGAATGCCTCGAATGGGAAACTGCAGTCGTTTGGAATTAAAAGGGATGTTGGGAGGGCGGGGATAATGGGAACGAATAAAATGAACACCTCTTCTCCAATCGACGCTCTTTTAAGGATAGTTGTTACACCTTTTGCCTCATATTGGTTTTTCTGATTCTGATACTCGTGAACAGGTAGCATATAAATGTTGTATTTTGGTTCATGCTCATTTTGATCTTGAAACTCCGAAATGCGTGAATTTGCAGTTTGTAAACAATCTGCTTATTTGCTCTCTAGTCTTTCCTTCTTTGTTTAGGAATTTCGATTTGGCTAATTTCCAGATGTTGCACTGTTAGATCTATTAATATGACGAATGTTTGGGAACATATTTTTTGTGGAAGAAATCCGCATGATATACATTTGTATAATCGAAATATTGTTTTGTAGATTCGTTTAATAATTAGCAAAAGTACTGTTTGCACTGTAAAATTTCTTTTATGTAAACTTAACTTAAGCGACATGGATAATAATTTTATTTTGTATCTGTGCGATCAACTCTGAATAATATATGCGGTTTGCTGCAGATAAAATATTGAACACGATGAATGACAACATCCTGTGTAAAAAGCTATTCATTAATGAGAGGAAACACATTACCGCTTTTAGGAAGTATTTCTGATTTCATTTCCCTCACATTGAAGGAAATCAATCATAATAATTGTATTTTGTTTGATATATGTGCGATTAATCCCGATGGGATGTATTGTTGGACTTCAGTCAATTATCAATTTTTAAATATAATTTTAGGGGAAATGCAAGAAATAGATTTTACCATGTTTCATCGCAATCTGTTGAACAGAATAGCAGCGCATATGATATGAACAAACAAAAATTCCTCTTTATATAACAGATATGATAACTTTACTCTGCCTAAAACCTTCACGCATGTGCAAACAATGAGTTAAACCAAGTTAATCGGTTGAATAGTAGGGAATAGCATGAAGTACGAGCAAACCACAATTTAATTTTATATAATCGATTCATTTATTCTTTTAGAGTTGTAATGCTTCGTGTTCTTTGATAATTTTAAGGGAAGAAACGATTTCGTGTATCTTTCGTGATTCGTTTAATATTCATTCGGAATTATCACGATTAATGCTAGAAAATGTGATTTAAATATTTTCTATTTACACAGAAAGTATATTTATGAAATAAATTTGTTGATGTAGTTCAATTAATATTGTTTTAAAGTTAAATGATGTAAAACGTTTAATATTTCGGGGAAATGCTGCAAAAATGCAAAAATTGTATTACTTTTTAATTAAAACTTTAATTCTGTAGAAGTGCTTTCCTCAGAACTTTCTCGCTTACTCTCTAATAAGATTGTTACCTCAGAGAATGACTTACATAGCATTTAAGTACAATAGCTACGAAATATTAGCCATTACGTTGGATTTAGCACTTTTACTGAATATATTGGGTCTCCTTGAAGAGTTAATTTGATAATAATCATTGGTTAATAGTTGCGGTAAAAAGAACTAAGAAACTGTTTTATATATTACAAAATTTTACTATGTCTATAACCATTCCGCAAGTTCAATCATAAATATTCTAAATTTTATCGCAATCGGATGAACGGTGCGGCTGCGCATAAGAGACTTAAAGACAAACAAACATTCAACACGGAAGTTTCAAAATAAGCTTATTTTAATCTGAATGATATATTAAACGTGTCAGCTGCATTTATTTTCATCCTTAAAATATAAAGAAAAAGTATTACGAATGAAAAAATGGGGAATACTTCGCTCAAACAAATTAAATTACTTCTTCCGATTCACACGAGCGGTATTGATTTGGCAAAATTTTAATAAACAGATAACAGTCTATTGAGAATTATTTGGTTTATATTACTCTTATGTCTCGAGAGTTTTGAAGCTGCACGAGAATAATGGGACTTGAATCCGAAATTAATTGTTCTGAACAAAAGTATCAAATTGTTAAGCTGCTTACTATCTAAGAAAAGTTAATCTTAGCAGAAGATTGTATAAAGAAAAGGGGAAAAAACTTATTTGTAACTTTCGTTTTAAACGTTTAAAAACAATAAAATTTTATACAAAGTCAGTATAAAATGCCTAATATATCAGTTGAATTCATTTCTCTTTAGAAATATAAAATAATATCACTGTAAATGTTATAAGATATTTCAATTTAGAATTTCACATTATCATAGTTAGTGATATAAAATATGCGGTGCACGCTTTAAGTTTAATTCGCATTCTAAAGTTTCTTGGCGATTTGTTCTTTTAGAGATGAATGATAGATTAAATTGTAAATAGCTATTGAAATTCACTTGTAATTGTATAATCTTTGAACAACCTGTATAAATATTATTCTCACGAAATGGCATACAGTTTCTTTGACTTGAGGATTTGAGATCGAATTCCACGTAAGTACCGTCGTGTAATCGGATCGCGTGCACGTTGAATCCATTGGGACCATACATCCTCCCTCTGGTATGATGTGAAAGTTTGAATAAAGAGGATGCCAAATGTGCTAAATGTATGTGCAAGTGCCAAATGTGTAATAGGAATGTCGTATAACGAGATATCGTCCCCTACATCTGGCATCTCTTCAAAATTACGAGGATGGTCCCAAAATAGCCTAAGTGTTGCTTTTAAAACGGGACATTAGTATAATTATACTATACTTGAGACAGTATAAATATTTGCGTTACACATTTCATAGCTTACTTATCAATTTCACTAAAAAGAAATAGATTCTTCTATACAAAAACGAATTACTGTGTTCTCTTCCTTCATAAGAGTTTGTGATCTGATAAATATTGTATTTAATAATGTGATGTCAAAAAATAGGTGTGATGGCAAATATGTCAATAAAAATAAAACTTTTATTTAAGAAAGGAAAAAAAAAAGTTATATTTCTCACTCTGGGAGACAATGCACTATTAAAGTGGAAAAATAAAATTGAATTTTTACAGAAAAAAAAAACCTGAATGGTACAGATACATCACGAGAACATCTTCAACAGAATAATAACGATGGAACACTGTATTACCACTTAACTTTCTGATTAAGGTACCCAACTACATTAAATGGAAAATTTTTAAAAAATTAGATTATTAAAAACTACAAAAAAAAACTATGATACAAAACCATATTAAACTATAAATACTAAAACATTATTTGAAAATATAATATATTTTGAGAAAAAGGGAAATGTGCAGTAAATTTTAATGAAATTAAATCAAAATTGTTCATACTCTGCATAAAATTGTAATGCAGCGATCCTATTTTTCTTTGCACACTTACTATAGAATGTAATAATGAATGAAATAAACCAAAATCTGAAAGAAAATTTGAGATGCAAAGAAGCTATGGCTAAAAATGTACGTATATACGCAATGTTTTCATAAGTTCACAATTTAATTTTTATAAAAACACCTATAAATGAAAAAATATTTCACCAAACTTAAAAATTTTAGTTTATGTCATAGCCCATATTATTTAAAACACACGCTGAAAGTTTTATATAAACACTCTATTAGGTTTTGAGATATCACGTTAATGATGAATAATTTACATTAAATATAATTTTTATAAATATATATAACATTCAAATTTAAGATCAAAATAATCTTTAAGAATTTTCTAAGAAATTCAGAATTGAAATATGGAAAGATTCAAAATGGGACATAAGAACAACAAGGGAATTACACTGCTATACTATAAGAAGGAATGGCATTAACTGTCATGAGATAAACATATAATTTATTAATTCTTCGAATCTACTTTTATTGAAAATTGTTAACCCAAATGAAATAAAAATGAAAACAATGATCTATACGGCAAGATTTTACGTGATTTTTCTCCATAATTACTTATGTTTCTAATATAAGAAAATCATATTAAAACCCCTTACTGAATAAAGCAAATCCAGATATTTATACGTAAGATCCTTTTCTCGTGATGTTTAGAATAAAATCGTCTTTATTTTGCTTGATATTCTCTAAACTTGCATTGCGCTTTACGTAATTCATCAAACAGAGGTTAGTTGGTAGTACATTTTCCAGCTAACAAATTAACTTCCGTTTCCTTGTTTGAGGCTTTAAAGTCCTGCATACCCCATATACAGAAACGTCAGTAATTCTTTTTTCAATAATATTTTTTTCTTATCAAATTACATCGCGTATTGTATCAAAGCGAACTGCAAAACATATCGTATCTCTAAGGATTTAACGCACAAATAAATATCACGCTGAAGATATGGCAATGTGAAAAAATTGTACAAGGAAAATGAGTCGTCTCTTCCTTTTTTTAAAATGAAACACTTTTATGAACATAATTTAGTACTTTTCCGTTATACGGGCTCAAAATGTTGCTAGTGTGAATATGATCCATGCAAATGAGAGTCAAGTCGCCAAGCAAACGTCGGGACAAATGTCGCCAATGTGAACAGAACGCCAACGAAGTCGCCAAGTGCAATTACGTGAAATTTTCAGTAATTTTGGCATTTTTTGGCGATATTTGGGATATATATTTTTTATTTTTTCCAAAGATTATATGGCGATTTATTCGTTGCGCCCTTGTAAAGAAAAATTACCCAATTGATCAATCTTTAGAATTAAATCAATCTCTCTGAGTCGAGAATTTAAGTGCTTTTATCAGGATATTTGAGTGATTAAGGGCTTTGTTTGAGTGGCCGTTTTCAGGAGGCTGAGGACTGAAATTGTTAAAAAGGTCCTATTTCTGCATCTCAAGATGGTTTTGAGGGCTTAATATCAAAGTCAGCTTATAACTTTAGAATAATAAATTATCGAGAATTTGTTATATAATTATCATGTGATATTGTAAAATTTGCAAGCTCAAGTAGAACAGCTATGATGAATTTTGCTGCATGTATAAAAAATATATTTATTTATATACATACAAAAAAAAACTTTAAGTTTAATTTTCATGATATACAAGAAAGGGAAATGTAATTTTATTCATTAGAAATATTTATTAGGATGAGTAATAATGTTAAAAACTAAGTAGTAATTTAGAGTAAAATAGAAAATTTATTACATTAGGACTAAAATAGATAAATAAATAATAAAAATATGAAAATAAAAATGAAATATGAGAGCTGAGAATTTTTCTTAAGAACACAGCCTTTTCTGTTGAAAATAATAATGCAAATATTATATTAAAAGGTCTTATTAGAGATGCAATTATAAAAAATAAAATGTAATAATGATAACAATGTAGCTACAAAATATGAAAACGTAATAACAATAATTTAAATATAAATCATAAGAATTTAATAAATGCAAAAACACAAAAATATTGCATTAATATAGAATAAAAATAAAAATAAAATTTATATTAGTTAACATTTATATCTCGAATCTGAGAAATGTCATTTTGAACCACGGTAATTTAAAAGGAATTTGTGTGTGTGTGTGTGTGTGTTTCGGCATGAAATTTTAGGTTTAACTGTCTTTGAACGTCTATATATCTCAGATTTATGTATTGTTCATTAATTTTATTTTTTTAAAAAAGGAGAAGTAAAAAGAAAAGCTTAAAAAAACTAAAAAGGAATATGTAAAACATCTTTTGATTCATTTTTTAAAGTTACATATCTTAAATTGTTGCTAATGTTACATATTCAAATGTCTAGACATACCGTAAATCCAGTTTAAGATCAATAAGTATACATGCATTAGAATAAATTTGAAAACATTTTAACCCTCATTTCTTCCATATTATTTGTATGAAATATTTAGCACACTGATGTTACAGGTGTTTGAAGAAAATAAATCATAAAATGAAATTTATTCCAGCATTAATAATATTTATCTTTGCTATAAAGATTTATGATGCATTTCGAGTGTAAAATTTTATTTAATTTGAAATTAGTGGGAGATAAATTGTTGCAAAAAATTTAATTGTGCATTTCAAAGCTTTTTCAAAAAAAAGTTAAAAGCGTTTAAAATATAAAAAATGGTCGGATTATTGAATTCGCTTTATTTAATACGTTTGTTAATTTATTCTATTTTGTTTAATTCATTCTAATCATTGGATAAAAATTCTAAAATTATTTAACCACAAGATTATAATTTTCTATACATCTTTTTCAGTCGATAATAATTGTATGCTTTATTTATATATATATCCGCGCAAGTCTCTCATGAACCAAATTGAATTTCATTTTAGAATTCTGCTATCAAACAATAACTAAGAAATCAGAGGATTCGTTGAATTTAGGATTAAACAATATCATTTTATATATTTATTTTCTTAATATATTATGGAACAAAAAAAAATAGATATAATTGTTCAATTCCTAAGTTTTTTTGAAATTTTTATAAATAAAAAATTAACAATCATTCCTCAAAATTAATTTTTGTCACAAAATAATACAATTGATTTTTCTCTATTCTCGAGCCTAACACTAAATCTGTAGCATAGGGGAAGAAGTACTAAAGTTGAAAAAGAAAAACACATCTACATTTCTAAACTTTATTCATTCCCTCACGAACATGTAGAAATAGGCATTATAATAATTGTCAAAATATACGAATGCTAGATTTTGAAGACGATGCTTGTTTCAGATCTCCCTAGATCCGAAGAACTAACTTTGGTTATCACATATGTTTATGAGTCTGTCAATTCAAAAATACATAGATAAAGATAGCATTTCATATATGATCTTGACTCTGAGTTTGTAAGTTTCTACCAAATTTTGAATGAAATCTATTTTGATAAAGCTAATTGTTCGAGTACAAATAAACACAATAATAAGGAGATTTAAAGGTTAGATAAATAAAAGGCAGCACACAGATAAAGCTCCTATGATATTGATCTTCATCAGAATTTGAGTGAAGTCTATCAAAATTCATTTAGGGATGTGTAATATTTCATGTATGTAAACGATATAGTTCACAATCACAGTAACTTAAATAAATGAAATTTGGCATGCGATCTTATAGCTATAATTTCAGTAATTCTGGTCACATTTTAGTTACAATCGTAGGGACATTTTTTGTCTACTTAATAAATTTGAAATGAAAACGAAGCTCCGAAATTTAATGTTGTCTCTAAAATTTCCGCAAAATTACTCCTATGAGCAATATTTCTTTTATTCAATAAAATGATTAATTTGCTTTCTAACTGACAGTTCGTACTTCCTTCAAGAACTTCAACTAAAAAAATCACCATATCTATAATAATAATTATTTCAAATTAAATCCCTTTTTATTAGAAAAATTCTTTTTCTTTATACATAAAGACTGATTCTTTGTACATTGCACATATTTTGAATAGATTAAAGTACTTTACAATTTTATTCTTGCATAAAAAATACTATTTTCTGATATTAAATATAGACTTGTTAAAAAATAACATTGAGGAGATAGCAAAGATAATATGGAGTAAAATGAGAGTCGATAATCCAGCACTATTTTACTTTATGTCACTTACATTGAAAAACGTTGTAGTTCATATGTGATAAACATGTGATATGTGATGCTTTGTATTTAGAATAAGGATTTTTGGAAACGGTTACCATTGATTTAACTGCATGAATATCTGAACATCCCAAAAAACTTAAAACCTTCAATCACAAACCACAAAACCTTAAATTTTAAATTTGATGTTTTTTACTTTTCGTAGACATTACAAAAATATCATTGAGTTTTCCTAAAATAATTTTTCTATTATTTATTTTTCGAGTCACTTTTTCTAATAATTTTACCATTTTGTTCAATTAATTTTTCAAAATAAAGAAGTATAATTAGCTAAGTTAACTCTGATTATGTAATGTTAATCATAAAGTCAAACATGAAGTTTTATTTACATTTGTACTGATAATAAAGGAAAATAACCTTAAAACATTAATAACTGCGATTAAAATAAAATTGATGACCTAATAGAGTTGAAAAAAAATATAATGATATTTTTTTAGAGTTATTCGTCAAAAGTTTTAAGACTAAACAAATACTTTTGTCTTATTAAATGTAATACTTTCCACCTCAAAAAGAACGTTAAGAAATTAATCTCAATAAATGAAAAATAATTAAGAACAATAAATCATCATCTTAAATGTTTTTTTTCACTTACTTATGAGGGAACTATTAAAAATTAATTTAAAAATCTTTACAAAATGATGGTTATTGAATTTTAAATCATATGAATATGATAATTAGGAGTTTGGATGATTTTTTAATTACATAAATTAAAATAAAGGTTTCATATTACCTTTTTGTGCAATAACATTCGTATAAGAATGAACTAAGTATTTTTGTTTGCGTTTGGTATTATGCAACTTCAAACTTATTATTTCAGAAAAGTTCTCATTAGCAATGAAAATATGGGGGAAATAAAAAGAATTACTAATTCAAATTAACGAAGCGCTTTGATGGCGCACACAAGAAAATGCATAATTGACTTTAAATAAAATTTTATATGTTACGGATGTGACGCATACTCTTCGTAGACGTGATATTAAAATGAAACAAAGAAATGCTAATCAAAATTAAATGCAACAATTCTATTAAGAATCATATGTAAAATATAATTCTGCAATGCCCAAAAATGTGCTCTTTTATAGAAAGAAATAAGATAAAATAAAATATTCACACTCAACTCATTATTCAATTTTATTATAAATTATGTTTGTGAATTCTCGCTCTTAATTCTATTTTGTGTATATATATATATATATATATATATATATATATATATATATATATCGCGTATTTGCTCCTCCATCGGGGTTCTTTTGGATTCGTTTCTCGTTGAAATGAACAGTCCTTTAGTGGCAGACGACAACTTTTAGTAACACTAAGACTACAAATATATAGTCGAGGCGAGCACAGAAAACACACAAAGGCAAACTACAGCAAACAATAGTCCACAAGTAGTAAGCTTAAATCATAGCAGCCACAGCACACACAGCAGACAGAACTATTGAGCAGAAGGAAGGAATTCAATTATATTCATTCCATGGCCTCTCCAAACGTCTACGAATCTCCACTGCTTTCTCACATTAGCTGTATACATCTGCTATATCATTGTTGCACAATTGGCTACTGCACACACATGTTGCTTTTTCTACAATGAACAGCAGGACTCGGCGTACAGCTCACTTTGGCAATAGCTTGAGCTCTTCGCTGGACTGATCCAACTAATTATCACAAACTGTTTACATGATTGATTTCGGTTAGAGATTGTTGGCCTTTTGTTGTTCCCTGAAGGTCATCAATAATTTTCTGAACAAGTCTTTAGCAACTTGGTTCCAACTGGCTGAATCTTTAAAATTCTTGAAGTTTCCAGTTATATATATTTATTATTTGGTGTAGTGCTGGGAATACTGATTTAATTTTAATACAGTATGTTCTTTTCGTAAGTGGAAACAAAGAAATTGTTTTCTAATGCCATTTATACATTACTGTAAAGAATTTTATTCCGAATGAGGGCTTTCAAGCACGACGATGAATTCAGATAATTTTAGATTCAAAATACTACGGTTCGTTGGGTAACGAACAGAGAGGTAGAGCAATATTATTCATAAGCTAGTGTTGTTTACACGTATTATCCTAAAAAATTCTTGCAATGGTAACTGCACAATATCTTAAGAAGATAGCTTTTAGTGTTCCTCTTAAAACATGTACCAGTACTGAATTTATCATAGCATTTTTATCAACTAAATGTCATGTGTTTTCAGAAAATCTTTTAATAAGCAATTTTTTGAATGTTATTGGTCTTCTAATTTTTTTGCAAAATTACCGGTAATTTTTAATTAATATTCCAAATTACATCGATTTTTTCCTTCGAAAAGCACATGACCGGGCAAGCCAATCAAAACAAAAACTGAACTCAAAATAAAGACTATAGTATAAACCAGACTATGCCTTCCTTTTGATGAAGCAAGTCTCTTCACAAAGACATAGAAAAAACGATTTAACCATGATTCAATATACTGTTTCCCTGATAAATTTCATCGAATGAACCATGTGACAGATTATATGGTTCTTTTAATCCCCTTTATAATGATTATACTTGACTTCTTTTATTTCTAAGAGTGGTAATTTACTTTTCCTCGGTATTCTTTCAGTGTCTGAAAAAAATTATGTATCATTGACACTAACATTCGCACGCGTTATTGAAATGATTAACCGGTATATGAACCAATTTTTATTTTTTAGTATAATAAATAAAAAGTATTATAATGATGAAAAAATTCGAACTCGATATTTTGGTGATTTTTCTGATTTATATCTCCCTGAATTAGACATGTGTATTTTGGGAAAATGTCCGTCTATCTGTGGCAAAGGAAGCCCAATAATTCTTTCTGCTGAATAGATCAGATTTGGGATATGGTTATTACACTACATTACCTATAGATACCGATCAAATTTTAAGTAAAATGCATCCGTGGGAAGGCTGATTATCTTGGTGTCCGAATATGCATCCACACTATAGCTACAAAATGAAGAGAAATACATAGATAAAACTCTATAATATATGTAGGTTGATGGTATATCCTAGTATCCGAATATGAGTTAACGGGATAACCACAAAACGAAGGGAGTGAAATATATACAATTTGATATGGATTTAAAATCCATGATCGACTTAAAATCAAACTTTATATCAAAACATGCATGGAGTTAACCCTCTGTCGGCCTATACTTTCAGAAGTAAGTAAATGTGATAAAATACAATTACTTAAATAAGTCAAATTTAGTGGTTTTTTGCGACTATAAATGTAGTTTTTCTGTCATTTGTTTTGTTTTCAATTGGTTGGTAAAAGCATGTCTAAAACATAGATTCGATTTTCGGATACTATTACTCCCCCGTCAGGGACTAATTGCCCAAAAAAAACCTCGCTAAGGATCACACTGTAAATTCAGTAAACATTCTAATTTTCCTCCAAAGCATAATTTTTACTGTTGCTGTTCTATACCGTGCAGTCCGTTCTCTGGGAATGCATCTTTTTTAGAGTTCTTGGGCAGTACATAAGAAAGTTTTGTGTAGACACATTCAGGATGATTTTAATCCATTATAGTTTCCATATTCTAAAATTCAATATTACTTTTTTCAATATAGACAAATAAAAAAAAAATTATTAATATGAACAATAAACACACACACACACACACACACACACACACACACACACATATATATATATATATATATATATATATACATATATATATATATATATATATATATATAAACAATTAGAATATTAACAATTAGCAATCACTAAATCATTTAACATCACTGATACTGAAACTTATTCTCCTGAAAGAAATAATTAATAATAAGTGAAATCTCTTGAATTCGAGATCTGAGAAATTTATTTAAAAGTCAGAAGTCTCAAAGCCATACTTCAATCAATAAATAACTTCCTTTTATTTTAGAAAAACAGTTGTTTAATTTAGATTTGAATATGTTTAGATTTGCTCTCTTGATTTGAGTTAGCTTCATTCATAAATGGGAATGTTTAACACAAATAATAATAAAAAAAATCTACATGCGCGAAAGTGTTGAAAACAAATAGCATGCAAATAGCAATAGAAAGATAAATATGCTTTAAAGTTTTAATACTAATTAAATTAAAACATTTTTTGGTTATTTAGAGCCTGATACTGAATTTTGTATCACTGAAAGAAAAAAAAATGGGATGAAGTGAAATCTCTTAAATTTGGGGTGTATGGAATTCATGCCGTTGACTAAAACAATCTTCATGGCTGTTTGATTAACTGTTCAATTATAACCCAAAAAGTGGTTCATTTTGTAAAAGAAATTGTAAGTAGATCTTAATACATGTTTCCCGCCTTCAATTTTTGTAATAAAGTATGTATTATATCGAAAATGTAAATTTAATTTATAACTTAACTGGCCTTCATATTTGGATTATTTTTATATTCCATAATAATTATTCTTTTAAAAAAACCTTAAATTATTCATTAATGTATAAATATATCAAACTGGTATTCTAATTTAGAGAATAAAAGTAATTATCTAAATATGCTCTTTTCTTAATTAAACTTACAAAATCATTTTAAATGCTTTAAAACATTTCACTTACTTAAATGAAAAGGAATTAAAAGCAGTTGCTATGTGAAATCTGTATTAATTAATGAAAGTTTTGTATGGTAAAGAAGTAAAGGTATACATATTCATAATTTTGATTATTTTTTAATTGTATAATGCTTAGTTTTAAGAAAAATAATGGTTGTAAAGTGAATAGGTTTATGATAGATAAAAATGTTCCTTTATATTTAATGAATTGTTGTTGAAAAATTATCATAATTTAATAAGAGCAATCAGTATAATTCGATATTACAAACAAAACAGCAATTTTTATGTTAGAATTAAATTGAAGCAGGGCAAAAAAACAATGTGCGATATACAAAATAAAAATAAATTTCCCAACACAAAAGCTGTATTTAAAAATTATTAATGTCCTGTAACATATTTACAAATAAGAGAGTTTATTCTTTTCAAGATCAGAATAATTGAATGTTTAGAAACAATCTTTTATTTCATTAATACATAAATTTATATGTTAAATCATAAATTAATATCATGAATTTATATTTTATTAACATAAATTTTAGTTTTATAAAATGGACTCCTTTACGTTGGGTTTTTTGAAAAACTTGACCATTTAATTCCTACTGAAACTAAAAGAACATGCGCGTGCGTGTATTGTAGCATGAAAATTATTTTAAATCATCTCAAAATTAAAACTGTATCCTAACACCTGATACAATTTAATGACTGTACAATATTTTGTTCAATTTTGAATTATATTAAAAAAATATTATGAGCACATTTTAATTAAATATATTTCTTTGCTGCCATAAAAGTCAAATCATTTTTGAATCATTTCAAATCATTTTCCTTAGTTCGTCTATTTTTAAACATTGTTGGTCTTTCTTGAAATATGAGTATACAGAGGAAAAATTAAGAGAATGCATAGCACAGTGGACACTACAGTATAATGTAAAAAATTAAATGGAATAAGATAAATGCATATTAAATTTTAAGGTTCAAGAATATTAGGCTAAGAATGCAATTTAGACGGTGTCAAATACAAAACTTAATTGGAAATTTTAACTACCAGTTAGTTTTAATGAACTCGGTGATGATTAAAGTTGCTTAGTGTTTTTTGAAGTTACAGGTTTGTTTTGATCACTTTGGGTTTAATGCGTATTTCATGCCGAATATATAAATATATCATGCTTGATCACCATGTTTGTCACCTTCCTTTATCACCTCAAAGACGCATTTCAACTACATTTCTTATAACAAATTTAGCGTTGTTGTAGCATGGAAGTTTGAAAAGGGAATATAAACTCAAATATCTTCCCCGCTATCCAAACTACGATTAGAAATTAAGCTATCGTACCAAATTGGTCGTAGTACTGCATTAAGAAAAGGGTTCATTAATACACCTCAACTCAGCGGAACTAACTGAGCTCAAATGAATTTTATAAATAATATTATCAAATGTAATAAAATTTTAGGCTCATCTTTGGAGAATAAAGAAACGCTATTCATACTTTGAATCTCGAACAAAATAATTTGATTGCTACTTGTCTAATACGATTCATTTTACCTTTAATGATACTGCAGGCTTTGTTTTGAAAATTTAAATCTGCAATCGATTTTCTAAAGTTTTGTAAGAAGTCTTTTACTAGAAAAAGTTGGCTTTATGCATCAGGTTTGCTGTATTATACGAATGCTGGAATAAAATTTTAGCAATTTTAAAGTGATACTTTGAATCGTCTCAATCATAATTTATTTTTTAAATACAGTTATTACTTTCACAACCTATTCAGAGCATTTATTATTTGTTGTGTTTAAAAATGCCGTAATTAAATTCGGATTATATATATATATATATATATATATATATATATAAATTTCGTTTAAGTACGTGTAATTAGCTTGTTCATGATAAATAAACCATTTAGTGAGAAAATTAATATTTTTGCATCCACCTCATATCATTGATATGTATAAAAATATCATAATATAATACATAAATATATAAGAATCACTATTTGAGATATCGCTTAGCTAAAAAAATAGACAAAGCTTATATTTTTAACTATATAAAGCACCTTTTTTAAGAAAGGCAATATATTTTCCACACGAATGCTCTTAAGTGCAAAATTTCTTGGCAACAAAATTTTGTCTTTTGAGTATTGACCAACATATTTCTGTACGAAGCTATTTAAGATAATTAATTTTTCTCCTGACAATAAAATTTTATATTCTCCCTTACAAACTAGCAAAAATACCATATTTCAGGGAAATTAAACAAATACTTGATAAAAAATAAGAGTAAAATTAATAAATTAACATTTTTTGTAAAATAAATCAAACCAGTGAAAAGATAAATCTTTATTAAGAAAATTAAACAGCATTTTATACTTCTCCAATATTTCTGAATTCTGATTTTAAAAAATTGAAGAGGAGAAAACTTTCTTACAATTATGAATTTTAAGAAAGCTCATTATAATAACTTAATGATATCCACACTCTTAAATAAGCATGAATAAAATTTTATAGTCAAAATTTGCTTCTACATTATCCAGATGTTTTTATCAAAGTAATAAATAATTGCAGTTTGTAGAATATGATTTTCGCTACTCAATTTTTCCTGGAGCGAAAAATTCACCCCAAAGTATTAAATTATTTTTAGTTCTTTTACTTAAATGTTATCACAGTTTGGAAGTAGTTTCTCTGTGAAAGATACAAGACAAATAATTTCAAAAGGTTTTTCTTTGTAATGCTATGAAAAAATACAGCTGTATATCATTTTATTTCCCATTTTTAAAACGATGTCATTTCCTCTGAACTCAAACAGAATTTTTATCACTGAGCACTAAAATTCGGTGCAGAAAATGGAAATTGGAGAGAAATGGCATTAAACATTTGCAAAGATATAAACCACACAAATTACCTCTGGGCGGATAAAACTCTTACTAAAATGTCCTGGACGGCTCTAAAAGAAAAATGAAAACTAATGTCTGGGAAATGTTTTTTTTTACCTAAGTTAAGCATTAAATTTTATAGTTGATGAAGCAATTCTCACAATGTTATATTTCCTTTTTTGAAAACTTCTCGTTTTCCTCCTTTCTTTCAACTATTTCTTTTTTTCCATTTTTCATACATTTTAGCCTTTTTATTAAAAGTATAAACATAAGCTTTCTAAATAATAAAAATAAAAGCATCGGGGTGAATGAGTTTCAATTCGAGAGCAATAAAACTTGGTGAGAAGGGAAAAAATACCACAGTCTGGCATTTGAGCAAATCGACACATTGTTTTTTACATTTATTTTTTATTTTTATAAACAAAACTGTAGCGAGCAAATAAAAAGTGCTCGAATAATGTAGAAAGTATAAAAGATACCAACATATATTCTCATGGAGTATAGACTTTTACCCAACTAGCTCCAAATGCAAAAAAAAAAAAAAAAAAAAAAATCCAGATAGCAAAGGCGAAAGATGAAAATAAATATACCTTCCGTTTTCCCATCCTTTTTCAACCGCGTATATTTATATCACTTCAATGTAGAGCAGCAACTCAAAAAGGAAAAAAAAAATGTGAGAAACGGACCAAAGGGAACTTGGCGATTTACTCGAAATTTCAGCTGGATATTCCAATAGGAATCAAGATGAAGTAAGTTCGAAAAGCAAAAGCGAAAGTTTAAATGGCGACCATCTTCTTCTGGTCACTTGTGTCTCTTTTGGCCTATATAACTGGAAAAAAGTATTTCTTTCTCCAATATCGAGTAGAGGGCCATAAAGCATGGAGCATTGTTGCATAATATTTTTTTCTGAATAAATAAAACAGAAAGTATATACCATTTCCAGGTGCATCGATGCTCACTTGTGTTTTGAGAGCATTTCTAGGTCTCAGTCCGTATCAGAAGGTATGCCATCTCTTCGGTTTTTACGCTATTCTTGAAATTCAGAATCGTGAAAAAAATTATACTGCGTTGAGAATTTTTTTTATACGAAAAAGAGTATATTTTATGGTTTATTTATGTCTTGAAATATATATTCTCTGCCAGAATTTCAAAGACTTGATATCTATAAAATGTTTCCCTGTCACTGAATCCAAATATTATAGAAAAGGCTGACATGCATCGATATTGATCATTTCACATTTTTGACGCTTGAATTAATACTTTCTTATTGCCACCAATAAGCAAACTATTTATTTATTTATATATATCTTACATTTTGCTCATGAATAAAATTTTATCTATCTAAAAATCATCAATTCATTATTTTCACATTCCAAGGGAATAAATCAAATGATTTTAATTTAAAATAACAAAGTCTGTTTAAAAGAAAGAAAATCCTAGGATCTAATCACATTGTTTAATTAGATAGATTCCTATAGGAAGACTATCAATTCCAATGGCCCTCACGACAAGACTTCTGAAAATTTCTTCAGCTTTTCCCCGATCAAGGTTCCTTCAATCCAAAACCACCCTTCGTTTAAAATTTTAGGAATATGCGTAAAATGCTTTAAACGTGTTACTTCGTAAACTTAAAAACTGGAGTAATTTTTTAAATATTTTAATTGGCTTGGAATATGTTGTTAGAAATGAAAAAATTCTGGACGACTTCTTAAAGGGCCCATCTAGTTTAAACGGGATGGATAAAATAGTAAGGGGTTAAAATTTTCTTTTCGCTATAACTATATAAATATTAAAGTTATAAAAATGAATCCCATTAGCCAAATTAACACCTCATTAAGACAAGCAACTTTTGAGCTTATTTTGATACTACATTTTTTTAGAAGTTAGATACTGATAAAGATTTTCACATCCTAATTTCGACTTTTCTTAATATCAACAATTTATGCTGCCAGATGTAAAGGAATCTACCTTTCCCTCCCACCTTGCCTAGAAAAATAATTTTTCAGAGTAATGTAGAAATGTAATAAGATAATTGAAATAAGAAACAGATTATCTCCTCGTTCTGATTAAGGAAAAATAATAATAAATCAATGTTTATTATTTAGAATATCGTATTTTTTTATATTGAGCCCTTTATGGTTCTGACGTAGGAAAAACAATCTTAAATCAGTATTTATTACTTAAAATATTTTATTTTCTATGATATCTCTTCTGATGTAGATAAAGCAATGATAAATTAATACTTATTACTTAAACTATTTTATATTCTATAACGTGTCTTTCTTTGTTCTGACGTATGAAAATCAATAATAAATCAGTATTTGTTACTTAAAATGTTTTAAATGGTCTTCTTTCCTCTGACGTATGGAAATAAGTAGTACATCAGTATTTATAACTTAAAATATTTTATTTTCCGTTATATATTCTTTTTCTCATAAAATAATGATAATAATAAATCAATATTTATTACTTAAAATATTTTATTTTCTGTTATATATTCTTTTTCCTATAAAATAATAATGATAATAATAAATCAATATTTATTATTTAAAATATTTCATTCCTTATAATATGCCTTTCTTTCCTCTGATGTAGGAAAAGCTTTAATAGATAAATGAATAATATTTTATATATTATTTTCTATAATATGCCCTTTTCCGCTCTGACGTGCAAAAAGCAATAAATTTCCGAATAGGAAAACAACGTTTAGTAAATCCATTATTCCATTCCATTTCAGATGTTATGAACGCGATACCAACACGAGACCTTGTTGTGTATTTATTAACCGGGGCGTGCATGTCCCATCGCGTTGAGATTGACAGGAGACAGCGACATTCTCACAAGAATACGTGACTCGCATTCCCCTAAATGACAGCAACATCTGGCACAACCGAATGGAGTGTTCCGACTAGAATAGTCATATTGGTCATCCTCTGGAAAATGCCGTCATTCACATTCTAACGCGGTCTGGGATGACCATTGCGTTACAGTGTAGAGGGATACAATAAGACACTAATTAATTCTAATATGCCCTACAATCTAAATTCTGAGAACAAAATGTATATTTGTATGATTTTGCCTACAAAAAATTTAGTTCCTCAATAAAGTTAATCTTAATAAAATTATTTTATAGTAAATTCTTTCGTGTAGAGATTTATATGATTATAACAAAATAATTTGCATTAAAATCTCACATATTTAAAATATATTCTTAAAATTTAATAAATTTGTCATATTGTTTAGATAATATTCTACTTCTTCAAAGGATAATGTTATCCTTTAAAAATTGTTTAGTAATAAATTAAGTAATGATCCTAATTAATGTTGAAACCCATTTAACGGGACTCCGCATTTAAGAGTAATTATACTATATAGAGTAATATATATTCAATCTTGTAATGCAATGATTAAAGTCGAATATGCATTGGTCTTCTCCATTTTGATTAAGTCAGGTTTGTAAGACAATAATTTTCTTGCCTAAGTGGCATAATAAATATCATTTATTTGGTATATATACTTTAGTTATAAAGTTCGTAAAATAGACTAATTACACAGTGACTAATAAGCAATTATTTCTCAGAACAATTTAATTGAAAGCTTTATGTAAGTCAGGTAACGATTCCATATGGCCTATTTCATTGATTTAACTTGTTTTGTTTTGTTTATCATATTCACAAACTAATAAATGGCTCAACAAGTTGTGATTCTGTCATTAAGTTTAAATTTAATATTGATTAAGGTTAACAGTTGGGTTTAAAAAACAAATATAAACTTTTAGTTGCTTAAATTGTTTCAATTCGGACTTATCAATTTTGGTGTCATTCATAGAATATTTAATAATAATAAACGTATGTTGTCGTATTTCTATCGCACATTGTCTCATAAGAGTACTATCTCAATTCATCTGCATAAATTTTGAAATCTTACTTAAGATCACGAATGAATGAACGTTGTTGAATAATTGTCCTAAAAAATTGAGCACAGCATGCACTAAATATTTTAATGAATGAATAGTTAGATCATTGATGATTCTTATTATTCACGATTATTCCTGACAAGCGATTAGTACATAAGCTTCCGGAAATCAAATTTTATTTTATTTTCCTTTTCCTCTGCAGATTGAACTAGAATTTGACCCATAAATATAATTGTAGTTAGAAGATCATATAATAAATATTATTTTTAAAAATCATTGCATTATTGCACATTAGCATGTATTCGAAGGTATTGACAGTCATATGACCAATCCTTGATAGTTTTGATACACATTTTATCGACATTTATTTTAAATGCCAAATCTATGTTTTTGTACCTATCTCTTGATTGTTCTTTTGATTTTTTAAGCAGCAATTGTCAATTATTACATATTAATTACATTGATATCAATATATGAGCTACTATTCATACATTAATAAATAAAGCATTTTTGGAATGAAACTGATTAGCGTTACAAATAATGATAATGTGACTGGTGATTCTTTAGTTTGTAGTGTGTTTATTTGATTCAACATTTGTTTCAAATCCTATAGCACAAATTTTGAGACTTCGATATCTTTTAATTGTGTGAAAAATTTATTTGTCTTTCTACTGATAAAGCGTTTTAAAAAGCAATTGCTCTGATGGATTGTTTTCATCTCCCAAATTTATTTTGGATTTCCTGCTTGTAAAATCTGAAACAGACTGAATGTAATTGATATACCTAAAACATAATTATATTAAATATTATAATAGTACCAAATATAGGATGCCTTTCTGGTACATTGCAACACATTGATTCTTAATTCATTCGTTTGACCATCATGCAGGAAATGTAATATTTTGCCTTAAACAAATTATATTTCTTATTTTCTGTATAATATATTATATATTTGAGCAAAATAATTTCAAAAAATAAATTTTAATTATATTTAATAAAAATATTATATTAATCCACTAGAATTAGAAAAGTAATTCGATGCATAATTATTCATTTAAAAATATTTCTTTATAACAGCAAAAATGAATATATCTAATTGTTTTAAGTAGCGTTTTCTTAAAATCAATATGCATTGTATTTTTATAGATATTTCTAATATTCAAAATTTAAAAAAATGTAAAGGAAATAAAATGTTAAATTCATTTCGAATGCTGACTGAGAGGAGATAGTCAAGTTCAAATTAAATTCCAAATTATATTTATTTTTGTCTCAAAAGAATTCTATTAGAAGATGCTTATCAAATTACTTGTTTAAATTCATACTAGTAATTTAAACGTTCTTTACATAGTTTTTGAACTAAAAAAGGTATATTTTATCTAATCTTTCAATAGCAGTCCTCAACTGAAAAACTACGTGGTTTTTTTAGCATTATGGAGAGTTATAACCAACTGCATAACATTTTTTAAATGAACGGTTTTCTTAATTTCAACTTCGAAACATTCAGAACATAAGTTGAGATTAATATACGAAACTCGCAGATAAATATGCATTTGAATATAATTCGTAAAGTTTTTTATAAAGAAATTCCATCAAAATTAAGGCTTTGAGAAACAGCATTTCAAGATGCAAAATAGTATTAAAACATGCAGTAGACAAACCGAAGTATAAAAATAACTTTCCAAGAAGTGAATATATAAACAAAACTCCAGCAATTTTATAAAGAAGGGTTTCAGAAATTAAGAATATTGAACGTAAAAATATTTTATACTTTCACATAAAATTCATTTTTTCAACTTACTAAATGATATTTTAAATTATAGAAATAACTTCTAAATTCAATAATAAAAATCATTTAACACTTAAATAGCAATTTTGAATAAATAAATATTTTAATAAAATAAGTATTTTTTTTCTAAAGTACTCTGCTTGTCATGCCTAAAAGCAATAATAAACAATTTAATCAATATAAATTATTTCTATAGTTACAGGAAAAATATCCTAATCCTTGTGCACTTTCATCTATTCAACATAGTCATAAGTCTTTTATTACGATGTGATGATTTCCCATAAAAGAATTCTAACGAAAAAAAACTATATGTATCCTCATAATCACCGCAATCTTCTCTTTATGTAATGAGGCCTCATCTTGTTTGGTTCGGATGAATTCTCTTATGATATCATTTTCTTACGTGATTTTACTTGACTGTTGATTTCATCTCTAACAAAATGTACTAAAAATGGGAAAACCTATGTAATGCGTGGAATGCATACGAGAAGAATAAGGATAATTCAATAATGAAATGTGAGATTTTAGTAGGGGACGAATTATGCTTTCTTACAAAACATTTCGAAGAATAAAAGTATTCGTTACTAATAAGAGGTTGTTGAAAGGAAACATATATGTTATAGTATTACATTAAAGATAAAGGTTTTCATTTAAAACTTAAATGGATTTATAACTATCAATTTAAAAATAAAAGAATATGAAAAAAAATAGTGCTTGATTTTTAAAATCAATTTAAGTTGCATGTCTTTTTGCATTTCAAGCGAAAAGTTTTTTTTTTTTTTTTTTTTTGGAAAAAAAAAACTTTTTAAATCTTATAAATTTATTTTTAAGGATTATTTTTTAGCTATCGATGAGCGTATCTCTTATCACTCTTCTTAAATTCAAATGAAAATATTTTAAAAAGGATGTAAAAAACTGTTCGCAATGAAAAAAAGTGTTTACGTGACACAGTCACAATAATTATTTACATAATAAATATCTTTCATGAGATACGGATAATGGGCTATAATTTAATTAGGGAAATAAAGGGATAAAATAAAATTAATAAATCAGAGCTAACTTTTATCATATTGAAAGTAGGGAAACAGAGTATTTGTATATATTGTAGGAGGAAAAAAATGAATAAAATCAACGATATTTTGATTCACCTCACAAAAAAGATTATTATTTTAAATTTAAATTTTAAAAAATTTATTTAAAAAAGTTATATATATATATATTCTACCTGATATGACAGAATGAATGGTATTTTACCTGCTAAAGAATAAAGGTTTTTACCTCATATTCCTGACATGAAATAAGAAAACCTGGCGTAAATAATCATGGATAAATATTTTACAGATATTTTATTTTCTTTTTGAATCCAAATCATATATTTATGCAATAAAAAAGAAGAAATTACTCAATACAGAATTTTATGATATTGTATACAATTGAGTTACAGCTTCTAAATGTATTACTGAAAAAAAAATTGAAACAAAATGCTTGAATAATAAAGTCCGCAAAATATTTATCTCAGGAAATTAATCGGCAATTCATATTTAATAATAGCACTCCTTTAACGTTAGTTGGAAATGTTTTAATTCAGTAGAAGGCTGTCAGAATCTTCTAATACATAGGTACGATTGAATTTGAGTCTTCAATCTCCAATTTATGAATCAAAATCATATATATTTATATACAAGGAAAAAAAATATTTAATAATGAATTTTATGTAATTTTAAAACTAACGAGTCAATATTTTTCCATTTTAGACACAAAAATTGAAAGAAAATAAATGAATAATAAGGTCGACGAAAAATTTCTTTCGTGAAACATATCAGAACTTCTCATTCTAAGATAACACTTCATCGCTAATCACAATTTTTTTTAAAGGCAGAACTCTGTCAGAATCTTCCATTACCTAGACACAATATTAAATGTGAATCTCCCATTACAAATTTATGAATGACAATCATATCAATGCAATGAAAAAGTATGAATTATTTTATAAATAATTTTATGATATTCTAAATTTAATAATTTAATTAGCTTATCATGTATCATATGAACTTGAAATTGAAACGAAATACTTGAATAATAAAGTCAACGAAAAATTACCGTGATGAAATGTATCAGCACTTCTCATTCAATCTCATTCAACATTCCTTCATTGCTAATTACGAAATGTTTTGAAAAAGGTAGGCGGCTGTCAGAATCTACAATTACCCAGGTACAATTGAATGTGAATCTCCCATCGCAAATTGTCAAACTTTTGCCATATATTTATTGTGTGAGATAAACTATTCCCACTCCACCTCTCAACCTTAGTAGAGATACAACTGATAGTTAAATTAAACCGAAAGACAAACGAATAAAGTCAAACTAATTAAAAGGTTTCCGAAGACACGGGTCTATGAGGCTGACTTTAATATCCTGTGAGATTGGATTGCGAAATTGTTTATCGAAATAATTAAACGATTGGAACGTGGAATATTTGCACGAGGAGCTGTGTTTAATAATTCCGAGCATTAGATTTATCGTAGCGAATTTTTCTTTGAAACATAGCTACCTCATTTTACATACGCACAATAGGTTTTCGTAAACGAAATTTTGAAATTGTAATAAATAGCTTGGCTTTAATTTGGTTTCCAAGTATAGTTTTCATTAATTTTGTATAGTTTCTTGAAATTTAGATTTGCAGAATTGTATAAGACAAATTAAACCTGTATATAAAATTAAGCTAAAAGTAGTTGATTAATTATAATGAATATTCATAGACATATATATCATAAATTAAAGCTGTTATATTATAAAAATGAAATGCTTATCATTATTTCTAAAAATCAATTAAAAGTCAACTAATTCATTTAAATAATATGATCAAAAACTAATGTATTGTATGAGCTTATAAAATCGAAATGATTAGAACAATTTAAAAATGAAACAAAATACATGTTTTCCGACAAAATAAAATCTTTTAAAAACAATTAATTTATTTTTAAGAAAAGAAGTTAATTTATTTCTCTTTAATATTTTGTCACACAACTTGAATATAAACATTTATAATGTCTTGTAATAACTATGATCAAATTAGTATATTAAATTTTAATTGAATTATTACGGGAATTTTTGATGAAATAAGAATATAATTGTTTCATTACCTTAATTTGAAAATTTCCTATTCAGTTACAATTTTAATTAATATGTTAATTATACCTTTTAAAAACTCACATCACTATGTTAAAAGCATATTTTTCCATTCTGGAATATTTAAACATTGAATGAATCCCATTGCTTATCTCAAATCTTTAGAACTTTTAATTAATTTCTTTTAACATTATCTTGTTCCTTCATCTGTCTAAATTCTAGTTAAAAAGATAAAACTTTGCAAGAAGAAACCATTTTTGACCAGTTTTTAATAGGTTAGATAGAACATCCGAAAGTATAAGATTGAAATTTATATTCTTTCTCTAAATGAATAGGATTTTTAACTATTTCAAGTGTACAATCTAAATAAAAAAAAGAATCCAAAGAAGAAAAAAAATTAAGAATTCAGTTAATTTTCATGGCAATTTTCATTTTATATCATAAATATTATAAAATGATAAATGAAACCTTACAAATAATTCATGTCACAATTAGAATATAACACTGCTTGTATTCTATAGGATTTTTTCCTCAATGGTATTTCCAATAAAATTTATCAAATGTTTATATCTATAGTTTTAATATTTAAAACATAAATAGTCGAACATCATTTTTAGGAATTAGATCATACCAAAAATTTTTATTAATGGATGAATTTTTATTTAAATACACGATGTATCTTGAATTTTATTTTAAATTGAATGAATTTCTATTTAATATGTTCCTTAATATTCATTCCGTAGTCATGCAATTTTTTATAAGAAGTGAAAAGGATTCAAAATTATACTAAACAGAAATAAAAACAAGAAATTTTGTATTTTTTTAAAATTTACAGCTTAAAGAAACGTTTGAAAATTTGCATACAAGCACAATTATACTGCCATGAGCCATCTATTGGTTAAATGCAATAAACATAATTTTATAAAACTGCCTTGTTTCTATCTCATTTCATTATCATATATAGAACTTGATGTTATTGTTGAATTATTAAATGGGTGTGAGCAATGTAACAATCAATATGGAGATCTGCAGGAGTTGAAATTTACAATTGTCCCTGAAATCGAAATTTACAATTGTCTAAAGCGAATCTATATCGTTTTATATACTATCTTTTTGTAGATAAAATTCGAATTTCAATCAATTTAACAAATTCTTTGAAATACTAAATCAATCAATACACTATCAATAAAAAAATAAGGAATTTCCCCTCTTATTAGTTATAATAAGCCATGTCATTTGTTAGAGTTCTCTCTTCTACCAGTTAAGTATTTACTAGACATGTTTATAGTTTTCAGCTATTATATATGATGCTCATTAATTGATTTTAGATAAATTCTTATAAAGTTAATTAAATAAAATATATATCTTTAAATAGATAAATAGAATGTATATTTAAATAGATAGAATATATATTTATCTTTCAATAGATAAATAAAATACATATTTATCTTTAAATAGATAAACAGAATACATATTTATATTTAAATTGATAAATAGAATACATATTTATCTTTAAACAGATGAATATATATTTATCTTAAATCAGCTGGTACCCGCCTCGTTGCTGCCACCGACAAATATAATAGTAAGTGCAATCATTCAATAATTCGGCAATGCTTTATCGAAATCAGATGAGCGGTACAACAGTATATAAAATAATAACAAACAAATATTCATTTTTATATATTAGATTTGTGTATTCTTTTAGAATTGTAGTACTTGATGTTCTTTCGGAATGCTAATGAAAGAAATTAATATTGTATCTCGTGATTCGTTTAATATTCTTTCAGAATTCGGAAATTTAATTTTAGAAAATGTGAGTAAAATATTTTCTTTTAAAATTGATTAAACATAGAAAATATTTAAGCCATAAAATAGTTAATATAGTTGAAAAGATAATTTTTGAAAATGGTGAAGATGTAAAATTATTTGTACTACAATATTTTTGATAGTTACTACAAAAATCACTGAAATTTAATTAAAGTTTAAAACACCCAGGATTGGTCTTCCTAAACCTCTGAGTATTACTTACATGACATTTGCATACTATATCTACAAAATATTAGCCTTTAACTTGGATATAAAATTTCTAAAGAATTTTTTGTTACCTCGTCGAGTTATTTAGAGATTAATTCTTGGTAAAAAAATGCGGTTGAGATTTGAATTTAAAAGAATTTAGATAATTGTACTCTCCCTATAACCCGTAAGTTTAAACAATAAGCAGACCAAGTTTCATCGCAATTGGATGAATGGTTTATGAAGGCATAGGATACCTACAGACAAACATTCATTTTTATGTACCAGCGGGTGACCGAGCTCCGCTCGGAGAAAACAGGTATCGAAGCTAACTCGAAGATTTAAATTTTCAATTGTGATTTATCAAAACAATACATGCCATAAGAAAATTTGTGAAACCATTGGTGAAAAGATAACCGGTTAAAGTGCGCCATTGTAAACTATTCTAAACAAAGTTAGAGTTTGGAAAGGGAACTATTCTATACAAAGGTAAAGTAAAGGTAAAGATTGAAGTGTGTTGAAGTTCTATATTTTTGACAAATTTATTTAGAAAAACCAAACATATATACATACATAAGAAACATATTATAAACCTATAACAGCATAAACATAAAACTTTATTAGTTCGCCATATTGGTTATAGATGGCAGCACGTTACCGCTTGAAAATTTAAGTAGCCATTATGGCGAACTAATAAAGTTTGAAAATATCCTATCTGTAACTCCGAACTGCTCAACCGTAGCGCTTCAAAACCGGCTCCAATCGATTCCTCGTGGCCAAAAACCCCAGACCCCCAAGTTTACCGGAGTTTATTAATTCTGGGGAGATTTTCGACTTGGCAACCATTCCTCGTATTATAGTATTAGATATAGATGTATACGTTTCGTGCTCATTGGGTCGTCTTCAAATTATCCGCATGCACTTTTACAAAAAAAAATCAAATCAAATTTATATTGTTAATTCTTATTTTATATGGCTGTTTAAAATATAAAATAGGCTTAAAATGTTTTTCTAAGCCTATTTTTTATCTCCTTTTTTAATTTATTTAGATTAAATATATCTCGTATATATAAAACACAAGTCCTTTAAGAATCATGTCAATTCTAGACTTTTATCAATTAGTGTATGATTATCAATTTATGATTAAAAAACATAATTGGGTCCGTTTTGTTCTTAAAACAAAAATCAATTAAAATAAGTTTAATATATTCAAGGAGGATTCTTAGAATTAGATGAATGAAATAAAAAGATTGATTTGGCAAAATAATTATCGATAGTAAAATAAAAAGATATAAATATAATATTAGAAAATAAAGAATATCGTCAATTATTAAAAGAAGCCAGCATGCCAAATAATGATAAACCTTTTGCGCACAAATATCCATAGTAGGGAAACGCATTTTTTTAAATATAATTTTTCATTCTTTTTTTCCAGAATATAAAAAATGATGTTTAGTGATGATTTTTGAGACATTGATGAGTACAGAAATTATTTTAGGTGCTTGAAGTTTTGTTTTCTTCAAAACTTCTATTCTTAAGTGCAATATAACTCATATAAAAGGTTGATATATATACAAATTTAGATTTTATTAGTTTATTTAACATTCATGCTATGTAAAATATAATTTATCATGGCATAAAGTATGCAGAAGAAAGGTAAAATACAGGAAATCATTTATTTAGACAATTTAAGAAGTAAATATATTTTTCAATTTATTTAATGGATTTTCATGGATATCAATGGATTTGGAGCTTATTTCTTAAATATTTTGCAGGGCACACCTAGTACCTGATTAATTTTCTATGGTTTATTTTCGTAATCCAATTATTTTGAAAGCATAATACGAGAGGTAAAACAATAAATTGTAAAGAAAATATGAAAACGATATAATAATGCAACTTTGGCATTTTTATATGTTTGTATAAAATCAAAAATATTGAGTGAATGTTACAAAAAAAGAATTAAAGATCCTCAGATGTTTCTTATTATCAAGATTAATTTCATTAGACAGAAAATGAAAAGGAAACGTCGCAGATGTTCTAATTAGCAGACGAAATGCAATTACATTCCATTCACTACCCACTATTAATTTTACGGTTCAGAGCACCGAAATAAAAGATAAATGTACGATAATTCTTTCATACAAAGGGACATATAATTTATACACGGATGCTCTTGTTCCACAGAAGACTCCTGGTTATCAGAGGGAAAAAGGATTTATCTTATTGAAAAAGAAATACCGTGGATAAACTAAATGTTCTGAATGTTCTTTTTATTCTTTTTGAATGAATTTCTTTCTTTTATTTCACATCTAACTTTAATTTTCTACTTTATTTTTAGTTGTATTTATCACTTTTCTATTTGACACTTTTCTTATTAAAAGTGTGAAGGATTTAAAAGACCAGTCTTCTGTAAAATTAACACCTCGAAGAAAATTTATCATCGTCAAACACAATTGGAACCACGTAAAGTTGATTTTTATTTGAATTTTTATTTCTTATTTCAGAACAATTTTCTTGAAATAAATGCTGAATATCTCAAATAATTCTTCGGATTCTCTGTACAGTATTTGCATAAATGTAAGATGGAAAAAAGAATTATTTTTTTCGTCGAAAATAACTTGTTATTCGATACTCGATTTTATTATGATGATATATTGTTATTTCATATTTCTATTAAAATTTAAGATCGAAACATCTAGAATTTCTTTTAGAACTTTATCATCTGACATTTTATTCAAAAAAAAGTTCGGAATTCCATATTTTGTGTATTTAGTCTGAGTAGAGACTTTTTCTCAAACGCGGGACAATTTTAATATGAAATGTTTTATAGGGTTTTGATAGTTTGAAAATCAGCCAAAACACAATTGTTTTTCTTCGTTTGATTCACAGTTCAGTTTTAAATTTCTTGGAAATGCATTTGTCTATTATCATTTTAATCGACTTTTGACATATCATAGGATATTTTGTATCTGCTTTTGAATTCAAAACTTCTTATCATATTGAAATGTTTATGAAAAAGGAAATATTTTTGTCAGAAAATTCCCAATTTTTCTGAAGATTTGAGATAAAATGAAATGAAAGATTTCCCCCCAATAGGCTATGAAAAGCTACAAGAAAATTATTTTTCTACTGTAGCTTTTCTTTTGAGAATTATGAAAAAAGATGGCTGCTGCTGGGATAAAAATTAAATCTATATGTTTTTCATTTCCACTTTACAAAAATATGTTAGACATAACAAATAATATACCACAGATGGTGAAAAAAAAACTGAAATATAATATTTTTTATATTTTTATTTTATGAATGAACTGCGAGGGTAGTTTAGATTTCCAACAACAAAATAAACCAGAATAATCTTAATGATATTCAATCTGATTGTTTCATATTCATGTATCCATATGAAAATATTACTTAAAATTGATAATAATAACTTCGATCATTCTTTAGATGAATCATAATTATCGTTTATATCAATTATAAGTGAATAATTGTTTTTTTTTTCTTTTACAAATAATTTATTTGTATTAATATTATCAAAAAGAACAAAATAAACTGTCTTTAACAAATGAATGTTGAGATTTATCGGCAGAGAAACAACAATTAACACTGGAAATCAAATTCAAGGTTTTTTTTTGTTATTAAATTAATTCACACTCTATAAAAAAGAAAACAGTTAATTATACTAATACCATGATAATACATATTTATAATTTTTAAATTTTGTGCTATATATTTCTTCTGATGCAATTTATTCAAAATTCGTATTGTAAATATGTATGCGCCCTTTTAAATATTAAGTTTCAGCAATTTTAAAATCCCATCATTTCCCCTGTCATTGAAGGCTATGGCTGCAATATAGTCTTTAATCTGATACAACTTAGCTCTGATCGCTTGTTAGTTTCGTAAATGAAAGTCACATCCTCTTAATTATTTTATTCTTAACGTTTCTAACAAACAAATCAAGTGCCTTAGGTATTTAATTATATTTACAACAAGAAAAGGGGGAAATATTTTATGGCGTTCTCGAGGCTTCTCTGTTGTCATCTGTAAATTGGATGTACGAACGTTTGAGACTTTTGAGTAATGACAGAGTGAAACCCTTGACGGATTCTTGAATAGTGACTACAACTTTAAATTTGTAAAAGATGCAAAATGAAGCTTATTGGCAAAAAATTAAAATATCAAATAAAATTTCAGTCTATTAAATAAATTTGTTTGCATTTCAAAAAATGAAATAATTTTATTCAATATGGAAACAAATCTTTAACGTGAATGCATGATAAATGCATATTTTGTTTAACATGAATTATTAATATTGTATTCACAAATCTATAACAATACTGTATGTCTAATCAATCGTAAATAATCGGAAAATTCGAGAAAATTTTAGCATTACGTTTCCAAATATAGATCAATGCATTATTCAAAAGTGTTATCATATCTAGGTAAAATTATTTTGTAATTTATCTTATCATTTTCTGGAATTTAAAATATTTAATACAAATCACTAATGTAAAAGTCATTCCTTATTTGTAATGGAAGCCAAAATATTGAAATGATTTCAAACACAACAAATCATAGTCTGGAATTTTAAAACACAAAGGAAAAATCAGACTTATTTTTATTTAAAAAGTGAATTTTTTCCTCTTAGTCGCTAGCCTTTTATTTTGCTTCCAACAATCCTGAAGAAAAAAAAAATGAAAATTCACCTGCTGTAGAACGCAGCATTATTTACAGCATTCAAGAAATGTTTAAATAAAAGTAATATTCTTGCGTTATGTTTCATTTGTACTAAATATTTGCTGGAAGTTAAAACGTTTTCCTGCAAATAGAAATGTTATTTAATGATTTTATTTGTATTTTAAAAGAAGTATTTATTTTTATTTGTTCGCAAATAAAACAGAAAAATAAAATGTCTTTGTTGATTCATTTATAGTATCAATCAAATTCTAAACATTTGCTTCCCAATAATAGCTTTATTAGACACATCATGATCAAAATTTGTGTGAGAGAATATGCCAGAAAAATTAGTTTTTACAGCTGCAATTAATACTGATATTCTTAAATAATTTATAAAAAAAGCTACTTAGTATGATTTTTTAATTCGAAAAAATGTAAATTGATGATTACTATATTTTCTCATTAATCGCAGTTTTAAAACTTCGTACGTGAAAAAATGTTTCCTCGTTTTTCTAATTATTCCGCCCTTTTAAGTAAAAATTCTTTAAAATAAACTGTTTCTTTTTGCCAATTTAAAGAAAATTCATGGACATTTTTAGCTTTAATCATGTAAACAGATAGTTAATTTTTAAGTATTGATGCTTTAAAGCTAAAAAAAAAAATGAGAAAACGCATTGAATTTCGTACATTATTTTTCAAGTATTTGCTAATTCTTAATAAAACACGGTTGTAGTTAATGTCATAAATTCCTGTTACATACATATTTTAATAGTTAAGAAGATGATTGATTTCCATTGTCATTGAATATCGGTTTCTTGATCGAAGGAAAGTTAAAGTTAATTTTCCACTGATTTACAGCTAGTAAATAGATCAAGTGTATCCTAAATAAATCTGTCTGTGCTTATCAATTCTTATAGTTAGTTTTACTCGAACTTTATATAATAATGTACCAGTTACATAGTCTTCCACGTCCACAGACCAAAATTTACAATTAGCAAGTCAATATCATAAGACATGTTTAGTAAGGAAACAAGATCCTGATGCAATTAAACCAAATAATTTCCTTCCCACAAATAAGATTTTGTCATCATAAATTTATAATCTTAACATTAAATGACAAAATTATTAATTTCCGTTTTCAATTCATACTAACGCTTCCACACAGAAATGAGTCCATTTGAAACCTATCGGTTTGCAGGTCGTGTTTATCATCTTAGACATCTATCAACGTCAACAATCGAGCATGAAAGGGCCGGAAGTCAATTATTTTGAATTATGGAAGTGATACTGCTGACTCAATGCCTATGACGTATCAAAATAAATCAATGTATTCTATCCATTCCGATTATAGGCCATCTCCGTTACCTCTTCTATTTCATGATTGATAATATCTTATGTTTCGATTGCTGAAAATTGTAACCAATAGGAAAACGGTGGAAGGAAGAGTCTGGATGTAATTGGACCGAAATAGGAAAATTGTAATTATTTTTAATTGCCAATGATTGATGATAATCATTTATTAAGAGCAGAATTTCAAAGATGCAATTTCTTAAAATGGATCCTTTCATAAATTGTAAATGTTAATATTATATAAAATGATACACATAAATGCAAAATAGCATCAAATAACTTCTAATAAAAGTCTTTAATATCAAATTAAAATCGTTTTAATTTTCTTAGAAAGACATCTATTCCTTTTAATTTGCTTGTCGTGTAATAGTATATATAGGATTACACTTAGAGGAATGAAAAAATAATTTTTTGAGCATGAATGTTATTATTAAATCAAAATCTTTGAATTATGTATAAGGAGCCAAACTAAAAGTTCCCAAAATAAGGTTTTTTATTTTCTCATTAAAAGGCAATGATAATATTGAATATTACAGTGCTTTCTTAGATAAGTTAATCGCCATGAAATGAAAAATTAAAAAGCTAAGAATTTTGATTTGTGAGATGTTACTTTTAAATATTTTTATTTACTGCTTGATGTGTTTTAGGCCATTAGCAAAATTATAATACCTTTTTTAACGTTTTGATTTATAAAAGTGCAAAAAATGTTTACATTTTAATTTTTATTATTATAATACATTATTTTAATATCTTTTTAGCTTAATTATCTCTTTATAATCTACTTTAATTAAAATTCGATTGTGAGTTTATGGACACCATCTGGTAAGGAAAAATATAAGCAAAACTGACTTTTAAAATCATTTAACTTTTATTATTTCCCATAAGCTAATCTTTTTATTTTGGGCTGTTATGATAATCATTTCTTTTAATTTGAGACTTTCAAAAATTCTTTTCCTCTAGCAGTCAGAGAAATTACATTCTTGAGAATGTATATCGCTCAAAGTTCTATAAAAACCCTATAATTCAGGTCTAAAGAACTTAAAACAAATTTCATATATGTAGCTCGAAACTTTTTTCAAGCTATCTTTTTTCAGAAAAAATGTGCTTAAAAACATGACCTTCGGAATCAGGTAGTTCTGAAAGAGGAAATTCGTCAGAATATTCGAAGTTTGTCTTTCCAGTTCGGATTTTTGGACGATTAGAATATTTTCTCTTTATAAACGTCACTTACCAGAAAGTGAATAAAAAAAAATTTTGAAACTCTTAAAAAGTTGGAATTTTGTCTATGATACTTTTCTTGAATATTCATTGGAGAAAGCATGTTTAAATTTTGTATTCTATGAACTTCTTATTATCGATATTTTAATCTTGCATGGACTATATATGTAAAAATGGCAATTATGAAAACAATCTGTAGTTAGTAAGTCGAAGAATAAAACTATTGATGCATGTATAAATCCAAAATAATAAAAAAATTCTTACTCAATCAATAAGATAAGGCAATGAATGTCAGGGAGTATAAACAAATAAATAAGACTTGGAGTTTTACTTTCAAGTTGCAGTTTGTAATACTTTAAAATAATTAATAATCTCGACTGCTCATATTAAAAGGTGATCATAATGTTTTAAACAGATGTTGACAATGCATAGAATGTTTGAGAAAAATAGATAAAAATGTTTTGAAGAATATACGATAGTAAAAAAAGGACACTACACAAATCTCCTTCATCTTAATATCTCCGTTCAGCAACAACTTTCTTCAGATCTTATTTGAAAAAGTTAATTTTTTTCCAGCTTCCTCTCTTTTTCATTTTTGTGTGGAAAGATTTAATCTTTTAAACTTGTTTTAGTTGAAAAACTTTTACTTAAAAATTGGTTTTCTTAGTAATTTATAATTTAAAATATTTCAATAAATTTTTTTTTATGAAACTTAGCAAGTATATTTTTGAAAATTTATTGTGTTAATAAAAAATTGTCAAAAAGTACTATGATATATATTTTTATAAATGAAAGGACTACTTTTTGGGAACAAGAATACAAAAAACTTTATATTAAAAGAAAATAAAAAAAAAATTCTTATTGTATTTTGTTTATTAGCATATTTACCATGCGCCTTTCCACAACCCGTTTTCATTTATATTCTAATTGAAATGATATCTGAGGTATTGCATACTGGACTGTTTTCGAAAATAGTGTAATATTTTAATAATCTCAGTACTAAGTTTTCACTTAAGCTAATAGTTTAGTTAAATTTTTTATCCATATCATTATCACTAACATTATAATAAATTAAAAATAAATTTATGTATTTGAACAAGTCGATAACTATTTATATTTAGTAATTATAAAATTATTTTCAAGAAAATGTAACTAGTAAAAAGCTAAAAATATCAAATGCTTAAAATTTATGGAACTCCACATTATGATATAGATATAAGAATATATTATTTATATCTTCATTTTACATAATGTTATTTTTTCGGCAAGGTCAACATAATTTCTTAGAATTGTTTTAATTTTGTAGAAATTTCAAATAGCAAATTGATTTATCAAATAATAGGGAATTAAATTTCTAAAAAAATATCTTAATTCATTCTATCATGTGAGATAAGGCAGATTTTAATGTTCTTATAATTAATGGGGAACAAAAGTAGACATTGAGCACATATAAAGTAAGAACATATGTAATTATATAATATCTAATTACTTAAATACTTAAGTGGGCAGCATTTTTATATATACCTTTAATAGTTTCCTAAGAACGTTATAACGTCAAAAAACATTTCATTGAACAGAAATATCCGTTTTTAAACTGTTATTACGATATTTATTGAACATTTCTAATCAATCTTTTATATTCGTAGTATTAAAAATATTTTTTGAGGAAAAGCTTGTGTGAATTTCAATTCAGTAAACAATAATGCGTCTTCTTATTATAGATAAAAATAGAGAAAGAAACAATATGCTGGTACAGCTCACATACTATGGGATATTAAACATATTTGTAATATTCTATTCTGTAATATGATTGTAATCATCAAATAATGGCATACCTTTGTACAATATTATGCAACATGCTAAGTTACTTGAGTATCATTAATATTTTCAATAGGTTATAATTGATTATATCAGAAAATGGGACTATTTATCACGAAGAACGAAACAAATGCAATTAATAATATTGTTGGATTTAATAACACTGTCAAATTTTTACGATTTTGCCATTTTATTTGTCAATTAATCTTTGATATTAAATATAGCAAGTATATATGTTAAAATATACTAATTTAGTTTCCTCACAAAATTATTTTTGTGTCGGAATTTACTCTTATATTTTAGTCTATATTTGTTCTATGTAATATCAAACTTAAAATATACCCATTAGATTTTAAATTGATATCATACTCGAATTGAACTATTCAAAAATTTATTTGCTCTACCCTTTCCTATTTTGTCATATAAGAAAACAGTATAGTTGTCTTGCAAATAACATATATTGAGTCTTATTAACTTAGAAAATAAATACGAATTCAAATTTTATTATCATGCTATCACATATTTTCATACATTGTCAGTAGATGTTGAAATGCAGGAATGGTATAATAATGTACTGTCTATTAAATTTAAATTATGGAGTATTATTTCTTACGATTCAAGATGAGAATCGTATGACTAAAAAGAAATTTTACAATTGAAAAGAATTTTATCAATAAATAAAAAATATGTTTTACTACGCAATATGACTTTAATAAAGTCCTTATGTCTGTACTGCAATAATAGCATTTTTTTTAATTTACATAAAGGAAATTTAAACAAATATACTAATACTATAATAATGATATAATAATATATTTGCTCAATATTACCTAAAATGCCGCTTGCATCATGGAAATTCTTAATATCTTATATAGTATTGGGAAACCTAACTTCCATTTAGTTAAGTTAATAAGAAGTGAAAGTGAAACAAATTTTATTCGCTATTAAACATCTTATAACAAAAAATGATAGTCAAAAACCAATTATGGATTCTCTGTCTATTTGAAAATACTTTTCAATTTACTTACGATTAAAAATGCCTACCATTAAATCTTTAGATCAATAACCCATAAAAAGTTTTAAAATGAATAAATACCGTCAGAGAGATTCAGAGAAGTGCTTTTGACATCATAAAATAAAAGGCTTGCTGGTTTTTAATGCGATAAATGTTATTTTTGATAATGGATAGTGAATTTTATTATCCACTTAAGACTTATATTTCATTTCAAATGTTTAAATTATTAATAATTTTAAAACAAGATGGTCCATGGAGACCAATGTTTTCCAAAGAAGCTCTACTCTATTAAACTTTGACATAAAAACAAATAATTTAACATGTCTTCTTAAAATATTTAAGGGCAAAATCAATTTTCATAAAGTGACTGTGGATTTTACGATTATATGATTAACGCCATCGTATATCCTCGTATATCCTATAACTATCGCTTATCATATTTTTATTTTACTAATAAATTACCAATTTCGTTAATTTGCCATAAGTAAAGGACTTAATCCTTCCATTTTTAAAGGATCACCTTTTGGTTGTTTTAATTTCTTCTGAAGGATAAAATATAATCACAAATAAAAAATATTATCCCTAACTCTCCAATGCAACACCATATTATTTCTTTTAGATTAAGTAATAATTTTAGGTACAATCTGCAGAAGTTTCAGAAGTCAAAAATACCAATTTTTTCTTTATTCCTAACCAGATTTAAACAGGCTGATCCTCAATCAAAAGTAAGTATGGATTGATCTCCATTTAAAACAACATATTATGATGATTATAAATCAGGAAATTGATAGTTTTTAAAATTTCTGTTCTTTATTATTAGATCACCATGGGATTTGACAATAGTCCAAATCATATGAAAGAAGCTATCAACATGAGAAGGAATAAAATATTGTAAGGGTTCTTGCCTTTGGCGCATTATATAACCTCCATATAATTAATAAATATTTTTATATGACAATAAATCCCAAACAATGATTTACTCTATTAGACCAGATCATTATGGAAAAGTCCATATGTACAAGAGACGTTCAAATGAAAAGTTACGAAATGACATTTTAGATATAAATGAAGACTATTCAAAGTATACACCATAGACCTGAACACAAAGATCCCAAAGATTAACGAGTCAAAGGATTTCTGGTTCCCAGGATTTATGCGACCGTGACAAGACACAGTCCTCTATAACGTCTATGAGTTCGTCGTTCCAGTTGAAACTCTCCCCTTTCAGACGTTTTTCAGGAGACCAAAACTCATGAAAATCTTATGGTGACATGTTCGAGCTTAGGACAGGTAGTCGAATGATCTTGGCCAATATCGCGTATGTGATTCACTTTTTGTGGGGTGTGCGTTATCAGGGAGTATGACCCCACAATCCTTGTGTGTCCCCAGTCTTTAGTCCTTGATGGACCTGCCTGATCTCCGGAGTGTCTCACCGTACACATCGAAATCAATCGTTCTTCTGTTCTTGAAGAATTCAACAAGATGCATCAATTGAACAGGTGCTCTTTATAAGAGCCTCTGCTCTCTCCTGCATATGCTGGTTCCCGCGCGTGCTCCGATCTGAAACCAGAGATTCCAACCTCATCCCTTGGTGTCTGGCTACATTTTTCCGTAGTGGAATAGGCAACTATGTTAACAGTTATGCAGTTATGACGTTTCGTGCCTTTTCATTTGAACATCACTTGTACTATATTAGCATTTTGCAAATATGGATCATATATTTAATCTATAAGTAAACTTTTCAATACTAATCACGTTTTTAGTTACGTAGAGATCAGTGCTAGTGCTCTTTAACTCTCTAAAAAAATATGTACTTAGTTTGTTGTTGCCTAAGAATATCACTGAATTTGAAGTTTAAATAATTAAGTATAATAGAGCTGTAAGAAGAAGAAATATTGAATAAATTAGTTTAATTGAGAAATAATATATAACAGGATTTGAAAGGAATTAACTGTAGTAAAACGTCTATGATTCCTGTGGAAATAGTATTTTCTTTTGCTTGGTATTTTATCTCGAAAATTGATTATTCCAAAGAAACTCAGTGGATCCTACATTACATAACTGGTAGACTTTATCGAGATACCTGCAATTTTAGAACCTTTATTTTATCCAAACTTTTGTCCTATTTTAATAAAGTAGTGGAGTATTCATGCTTAATGACTACATCCCTAATTTATACAAGAACGTATAAAATTATGTGGCAACTTACCATTTTTAAGTAAACAAGATTTGTAACAGTTATATTTTCTGATAATGTAAACTCGTTACAAAGTGTTTAAGCTTACATAATATCAGAAATCAAATGTTTTTTTCATTTTCTTAAGAAATATCAGATGCTAACTCCTTTGACAAAAATATGACAATTGAAGTCGAGTTTCTGATTATAAGAATGTTAATTATCTAATATTTTAGAAAATATATCAAAGTTAAGTCCATTAATATTATTATGCCATAAAATACCTTAACACGATAGTTTATAATTGTAATTTCTTATCACAGTGTTTTAATGGAAATACATGGTATGCAAAACCTAAATTCAATAATGCTGGAAAATAATGTTTTTTTCTATTTTAGAGAGCATTGAAAGTTCTTTGCATTGTTAGAACGATATCCTTAGTTGCAATGCAAACTTCAGAAATTTTATTATTATTTTCAAGTATTTTTTCAGAGAAGTTTCTACAAAATAAAACAATTCGAATATGGAAAATAAGGAACCCGAGTTCTTATTTAATTTTATTTCTTAATTTTATCTGAG
>JAPMOQ010024042.1:84541-109885 GCA_026543055.1 Argiope trifasciata | reverse complement strand
ACCAATATATTTAATATATTAGAAACCAATATATTTAATATATTAGATACCAATATATTTAATATATTAGAAACCAATATATTAAGCAATAACCAGAAATTCCTTCAAGCTTTCTTAAATAGAAGAAAAGTTTCAAATACAGCCTGATTTAGTTAAGACCGTAGATGCAGGCACTCAATCATTAATGTTCCCACATCCTGGTGTAACACCTCCAGGAATATATATTTAGCAGTCTCTCTATATATCTGAGTGCAGATGTAGTTGATAAGGTAATATTTTGAATCATCTGACACCGCAGTATGGACCATATATATATATATATATATATATAAACATTATTTTAATGAAACTCAACTCGTTTCATCAAAGTCAGTTTTATGTTGTAATAATTATTCGCGTCCCTAATTACCAAACTGCAAATGACGTCTAATTAAGCGAGCCAAGGAAATCTCCATCAAGAAATTCAATTGATACCGTGTCCAAGTTAATTGCCTTTAATTACAGTGTCGCTGAATGTCGATTCGCAATTTTTGAGAAGGCTTGGTTGAGAAATCTGCGCTGAATTAGAAAATTTGGTAAGACTTAGACGTGATTAACTCCGAGAAGAGGCCAATTTTGTTAAAATAAAATTATTTTTCTGATGGTTGAGTAATTTATCAATTTCTTCTTGCATACGAAAGTCATAGGTTTTTTAAAAGCTATAATTGTTTCCCTTAATTGAAGGAAACAATTATCTAACTGATGGTAGGGCAATGGTAATTAAAATTCTCAATCTTATTTTTCTAAATGTTAGCTGTTTCCATCATATTCGATTTTCTTCCATTTGTTGTTAAAAAAAGAGTTTGAAGATTTTTCTGGATATTTCTGAGTTTGATAAAGGAATTATATAGAGAAATCGAAGAAAAGTTTTCATATTTATGCATTATTATTCTGACATAATATTACTTTTATTTGTATAAAATAAAATACAATTGAATGCTAAATGTCTAATCTGATAGGATCTGATTTATTCAAGATTATCTGCGGATCATTTTGGAGATTTATTCAAGAATACATACCATAAAACCCCAAGCTGTATATATGTAATTGAAAAATATAGATAATGAAATCTTTGTTCTTAAATTAAATGCTTAAATCAATCAATTAAAAAATATTCTGATTCTCAACTTTTTTGTTGTTAGTATCGCAAATGGAATCTGATGACATAACTGAAGATTGCATTCACAATCCAAGTTCCAAATTGCTATCTCGTACTCAGTAAAAATCGAGACTTACTGTACAAGATCCTGTGGCATGGAGGTTACAAGAAAACGAGCCTTCTAAATGAACTAGAAACTCTTATCATAAGATTTTAAACATTTGTATATAATTTGTGAGGAGATTATAATTATATTTCATCACTGGGGATATTGGCTATCTCAATTTTCAGTCATATGTCTTCTGATATATATATAAATATTTAATGTTCTTTATTATTTAAATAAAATATTTTTAATCTTCAGATTGTGATAGACCGTAATTTCAAAAACTTTAAATTTATTCTCATTGCGCACATGGACCTTTCTAATAATATCGTCTCCCAAGACACAAAGCCATTGGTAACTAATGGTTTATTCATAGTTTATTTCAAGTATATTTAGCTATTTACTGCAAAGTAGTTCTTATTTTTAATTTTTCAAGCAAACTGATCAATGGTAGAATCTTTTTTTACTCCATTTTCAACAATGCAAAATATCAGGAGAATAAATTGCAACTATGAAATGTGTTGTCGAAAATTATGCACTAACACACATTTTTGTTAAACTCCAAAATATATTTCTATGAGAATTAAACTGATATCATTAAAATACATTTGTTGAATAAATTTAAATTTTGTGAAATAAAATTTTGCAATCGAATTTTTTTAGCTATAGTGGAAAAATGCAAAAATCTCTAAAAATACCTACTTAATTATAAATTCAAACATTCGCTCTGTTGTGTGTATTACCACCTTCAAGTGCGATAATCGATGTTTTTCCTTTGGTCAAATTATCTGCCAAGTTGAGTTCCAACACAAATACAGACATTCTATTTTATTAGTAGTAGGGGTTATTACTTTTGGTTCCATTTATTACTATTTACAGAATTATATCAAAATACGGCACATAATCTTGCTCTTAAGATTTTTAAAGATAGCCCATACTACTTTGGCTGAAGATGCGCGTGTAAACCAAAAACACATTAATGGCTAAGAGGATTTCATTCGTATTTCCTTCTAAATGCTCTTGTTGATATTCAGACAAATTTCCGCTCAAAAAAGGAACAATAATGTTTTTTATGGATTAATTAGTTTAAATTACTTTTTGTAAACCAATTGACTATATTTTCAAAATAAATACCAGTCTAATGAGATATTATTAGCTATTTTATATTCATTTTATATATATTAATATTATTATATTCATTTTATATTTCAAATTACTAAATACTGACTGTTATTTGCACTAGATTTTGCGATTCATTTATAGTAGGTTATATTAATGATAAACTCGCAAAACTCCAAACTTTTATTAAAGTATTGCTTGTTATGCAATAGCTGCGAGAAAGAAATTGTAGTGTTTGTGATAGCATATTAATATTTATAACAAAGTTTAAAAAGATAAACTAATAAATTTCCATGATGAGTTTCCATGAGCTGCATTGTGGTAAAATCGTCTGCAAAAAAGTAGCAGAAACTGTAACATTATGAAGCACAAAATATTTTATTATTGCATCATTGCTTTAATTTAAAATTAGAAATCAGGCTGCTCCAAAAAATTTCAGCTTTATTAATTACAGGTACGAGCACTGTTTAAAAGTAACATAAAATTAAATTTTAACCAAGAATTTTAAACGATGGCACAAAATTCAACTAAATATTTTAGAATAAGCTTCATATTTTGTATAAATATTAAATATAATCGTAATCATATTCAACAATCAATTCCACTCTTCAACGGTCGCTCAAAACAAACATTTATATATTTGATTTTTTAACTTGTTTTTAAATAACAAGACAAATTCAAAATAATTTTGAAGGTAATGAAAAAAATAGAATATCAATGTAATAAAATTTAATATTTCACAGAAGGAAACCGTTATTTCCAAACAACGGCCTCCTCCTGTATTTTTTAGGTTTAAAAAATCAACCTATTCTACAAATCTTGGGCTCCAATGCAATTTATGTTGTTCAGTTTTTTGTGAGCCCTGTAGACATATAAATTTAAATTAAGAAAATTGAACTATTTAATTAATTAATACAAAATGTTTTAGCAAACTTGACGTATGCTTTATAATGTTTGAGAAGTGAAACAAAATTTCAAGGTATAATACAGAAATACTGAGAAAAAGTCTATTCAGAATGTTTAGATAAATGGTTGCTATGTTTAAAAAATTAGCATTTTGACTCTATTAATATAGATATTATGTAAATCATTATTTTCGAGTGGTGAACTTTAACATTGTAAAATGAATGTTTCTGCCTTTTTCAAACGTGTATTCACTTTGTGTGTCAAAATTCTGAATCTTTCATAAGCATTGTAAAAAGTGTTCTCGTTTACAGTGGCATAGGTTGATTCCTATTATACCTAGATGTTTAGCTTTTCAACAGTTCTAAACTATATATGCGGACTTTTAAAATAAAATTATCGCGTATGAGCATTAGCTATCGCAAAGACAAACATATGAATAATTTAGTGAAATAAACGTAAACAAGGAATGATTGTTGCACATTTGATTAATCAAAGTCCTGAATGGTTAGACAAGGATTATCACTCTTCATGGCTAATGGAGCAAAAATATTTGCAAACGCGTAAGTAGTAAACAACTAAGACCCTTAAACGTTTGTGATCGTTAATTATTTGTTATCATCGAAGCCAGGCCTTGGCTTAGCGGAGTATCGCTTAATATGGGCTTCAAGTTAAATAAACGGGACACAGACTGCTATCTTCGCATAGTCCTTATCTTCTCTTTGTATACAGGGTTTCCAAATTATTGCAATCGTCAAAAAGTATGACTTCAAAATTTTATTTCATTTCAGGAGAAAAGACATTTTTGAAATGTTAACCTGTCCGTGAACATAGTATTTCAAAAAAGCATTAAGTTAAAATAATGCACTTTAGTATATAATCTAATAATTGTTAATAAGAAACTTGAAAATTTCTATTAAAATTAGGACGAAATCCATCTAAAAGGACTATATATTTATTTGACTTCATGTGCAGGTGATAACCTGCAAACATAAACATCTATATAAATGGTACTTGAAATATGTTTTATTTTATTTCTTTCTCATTTTGAAATTATACTTCAGTTTCTCTTTTTTTGTATATTTTAAAATATTATGTAATATCTTCATGCTCAATCCTTTTGATATTATTACTGTGTATTTTTTGTTTAGAACATTTAAAATACAATACATCAAACAGCAAAGTGACATATTTATCCACATGCTTCTGTCCTAAGATCTAAAATGTTTTGCACTAGGTTCTCTATAATTCGCCCTTAAACTCTTTTATCCTTCCTATTGTGTTTGACTATGTAATTTTATGGATCGAATTCATCAAAATAATGTCAATGTGTTTTGCTATTTATCTGTATGTATATGAAAACGATAATTCAAGAAATACAACGATGGGGATAAATAAAATTAGTTTTGTAATGTTCTGGGAAAATTGTACAATTGGATCAAGTTTTAGATTCAATCACTGAAAAGAAAGGTGTCATAAAAACTTTTCTTATTTATTTTAATTATATTATTGCACATAATACACATAATACATTGTAAAGCGTCATAACTCGTGGAGGAGCACCCCCGGGTGAGCTCAAGAGGTTATCACTTTAATTTTTAAGCATGTAGCATAGTATGGTTAAAAACTGAATAGGTAATTCAATATTGCACACATTAATCTGCAATATGCAAAAAATACAGAGAAGTAGAGAAAAAGAACAGAAAAAATAGGCACTGCATCATCTACGTGCACGAGAAAGTCAAGGTAAAAATATTTCCCAAAGGTTCTATCTATATTTTTAAAAGTAACATCAGTATAAGAGAAAAAATAATTTTCAGTAAAAGTAGTTTAGTAATTTTTTAGTTAATTGACTTTAATCCAATAGAACAAGTGGCGGGTTAACTAAGTTACGCGTTTTTATTTTAACATTTACCTTTTTAGTCTTAAAATGTTGATTATTTCGAATTATAAATTCTGCAACTATTAATCTAAACAATGGATCTTATTCTATCATTAAAAAATTCTTTTACAATTGTGTCAGCTAAATTATCCTGTTCTATTCCATTTGATTACCCCAATATATAAACATTGTTATGAATAGCAAATACATTTGCACAAATATGTATATTGTTTTTCAATCTAATAATTTGCAATTTCTCTAAACGGATTGATAATTCGATAGTCGATAATAAAATTATAACTGAAAATATAGACCATGTTTTATTTTGATATGTGCGTTAAAAATATATATTGAATTATGTATGCATACATTGCAGTAGAAGTTACTGTAATTTTTCAACAGTAGAAATTTCTAAAATTATAGTATTTCATTAAATCCCTATATGTAATATTTGTAACCATTAATATTCTTTCCATATGCAATTTCGTGTTCTAGAAAGATTTCGTTGGAGACATAAATTAAAAAATAGTGCCAATATTAGGATTCTGACTTTCTTCTATGAGCGTTGTGAAATTAAAAAACCTTAGTTTCCTAATCTAATATTTATTTCTAAAACATATGGCTATTTCTAACATCACTTTTTTTACTTGGCTCATTTTTTACTTTGGAAAGCTCAACTCCTAGACATTTGTTTTCACAAAAATGTCATTTCGTCGCTATTTATTTCCAACAGAAAAAAATTATTTGGTTACTAAATGTCTGACCCTCTTTTAAACTGCTTTTGTGTTTTCTTTAATTTCATCTGCATTTACCAGTTAATTGAAAGATTTTTTGAACCAATTGCATCTAAAGCAGTATATTTAATTTAATTTAAATATTTTTTCTTCGCAAGGGGTTTTATTGAGAAATTATTAGCTTATATTTTTCCTTTACCACTTCATCGATTTGTGTTTCACGAAATACTACATTAGCACATGTTTAAGGTGTATTTAATAGTACGCCTCCTTTTCATTCAATAGAATTTGTGTCCACAGATCAACTTTTATCTTAAATAGCAAAAATCCTATTTTATTTAGGCTGTTTTCGTTTTTTTAATAAATAGACAACGGAAAAAACTTTTATAGGTCATACTTGGATATGGCGCTAACATATTCTTCCCTATACTTGTTACATTATTCATTGATTTCACGTAATAATACCAAAATACACATCAAAAAATACTCAAAACAATTATGAATTCGCTTTAAAATTTGCTACAGACCTGCTTTAAAATTTTAAATTTTCTGTATCTAATTCAAATGGCATTTCATTTAGCGCATTTACATGCAGATGAACGCAGAGACAGAAAGACTCTCAATGATGAATATCATCAATTGTGATGCCAGTCAAAAATATGTTTTAAAGCCTACATTCAAATTTCATTTAACAAGTTCATACCATTTCTGAGTTATAATATTTATAGAAAGGTATTACAGCTCTATAAAAGACATGACAAAAAATGAATGATTTCTTTTAAATCTTATGATGTAAAAGGTCACTTGGCCTTTTCATCAAAATATTAAGAGAAAATCCTTAGGAAATTCTTTCTTTATTGTTTTCGAGAAAGTATCAAAACCTAACCTTCCAATCAGAAGTTTGAGTAATTTATTCATTTTTAATAAATGATTTTTTTAATAATGCTACTTTTAAATAATGAAAATAATAAGGTATCATTATATCTTATATGTGGCATCAACCAATGTTGCATTTCGATACAAACTGCCCAGCTTATTCAATTTTAAATTATTAGTGAAGTTAATCCGTCTTCAGTAAACGAGTTAAAGTCACCATTCCCAGTAGCCTCTCCAAAGCCAATAGCAGAACCATCATTCTCATGTCATCAAGGGCAATAATAAACGCCATCCTATGAACCATATCCATCCCCTTTTCTATCGAACATGGCTGCATCATACGCCCCGATTCGCGAACTGGCTAAATGACACCCCGGTTATTTGACCGCCCCCTCCACTGGAGTACATGTAATTAAAATTTCCGGCTAGCGCTAAAATCAAATTAAGTCCCATTTATCTTAACGTCAAAGCACCAATTTACCGCCCCATTTAGCTAACACAGGATACCCCTTTTTACTCCGTGTTATTATCCGGGGAGGGTCCAATTTATCCAATCCACCACCCCCCGCTCCCAAACTCTGTAAATCTCTCGCCGTCTTTCGCTCCAGAGAAAGACAAGTTTATTAAGTGATAAACGGTGAGAAACTTCACTTGATTTCTTAAGTGCTTCGTCCTGACGGCTTCTGCTGGAGTGACAACTAGCAATTCCCATTTATAAAGACACTTGCTCGTTCTTCAATACCCATTTATTGGTTGATGAGATTAATAAAGTTACTAAAAAGTAACAATTCCGCTTTAATTTGACATGATGCAGCCCTTAAAACTGGGACATAGAAGAAGGAAATATTATTATGGTTGATAGAGTAGTGGTTAAACTGGGGTTATTTAAACAAATGGAAAAGCTTAAATTTTGAATGCGGTGTTTCCAGTAGATACTTCTTGAATTATTTGATAATATTTTATTTCAAATGGTTCATCAGTTATTTATTTATTCAAACATTTAAGTTTCTCTTAGGGACATTTATTATTTTTATATGAGGTTATAAAAAATTTTACTAAACATTTAAACAATAAGTTTTTTTAGACTATCGATAAAAATACAAAACTCATTTCTAATTTCTTATAAAACAATAATTATATTTTTCTTGAATTATCTGACTATATTTCATTTGAAATGGTTCATCAGTTATTTATTCACACTACCATTTAAATTTCCTTTTAAAAACATTCCTCATTTTTATATGAGATTTTAAAAATAATTACTAAAAATTTAAGTAATGTTTTTTGAATTGTTAATATTAATTCGAAACGGAATTATAATTGTAAATTTTAAAATTTTAAATCAAAAATTATAGAGTTTTCCTTGAATTCTTTGATTTGATTTCATTTGAAATGATTAATTAGTTATTTATTTATTTACTGTATGATTTAATTTTTTTAGATACATTCTTTTTTGTATGAGATTATGAAAATTTTTGCTTAAGTTTTAAACCATTTTTTTTGAATTATTAATAATAAATAAAAATTAAATCATTAGTTTTGATTTCATTATTTTGAATTAAATAATAATTGTATTTTTATTGAATTATTTTATTATGTTACGTTTGGAATGGGCCATTATGCATTTATTTATTTATTTACTTACTCCATTTAAACTTCTTCTAAGGACATTCTTGATTTTTATATGAGGTTTAAAGAATAGTTGCCGAAAATTTTAAGAATTTTTTTTAACTATTAATGATAAATCAAAATTGAATAATAATTTTCAATTTCATAATTTTGAATTAAAAAATAATTGTATTTCTTATAAATCATTTTAATTGCTCTTTAAATTATTTAATTCATCAGTTATTTATTTATTATATATTTTTCATTTCCTTTAGGGGGCACTTATTTTTAACGAGGTTTTTAAAAATCGTTGCTAAAATCTTAAACAATATTTTTTTCAGAATTATTAATAATAATTCAAATTTGTATTATAATTTTTGACTTCATAATTTCGAATAAAACAGTAATTGTACTTTTCTTAAATAATTAAATTGTATTTTATTTGAAACAGTTCATCAGTAATATATTTAATTTACTTTATCGTTTAAATTTTTCTTTAGGCACATTCTTTATTTTTGCATGAGGTTTTCAAAATTTTAGCTGAAAATTCAAACTTGATTTTCTTTAGTATTAATAATAATACAAAAATAAATTATTAATTTTGATTTCAATATTTGATTCAAACAATAGCAGTTTTCTTGAACTATTTTATTATATTTCATTTGAAATGGCCCATCTTTTATGTATTTACTTACTCTGTTTCTTTTAGGAACATTCCTTTTTTTTAATGATGTTTTGAAAATATTTGTTGAAAATTTAAAGATTTTTTTAAATTATTAATAATAAGTCAAAATTGAATTAGAATTTTTAATTTCATAATTTTTAATTAAAAAATAATTGTATTTCTTAAAATTATTTTGAAAATATTTCAATTTAAATAATGAAATAATGCATCAGTTATTTAGTTACTATATTTTTCCAATTTCTTTTTGGGACATTCCTTATTTTTAACGAGGTTTTAAAAATCGTTACTAAAATCTTAAACAATACTTTTTAAAATCTTAAACAATACTTAAACAAAACTTTAAATAATAATTCAAAGTTAAATTATAATTTTTTATTTCCTAATTTTGAATCAAACAATAATTGTATTTTTCTTGAATTTTTAGATTGTATTTCATCTGAAGTGGTTCATGAGATATTCATTTATTTATTTCTTATTTAATGCTTTATTTGGGAACTTTACTTATTTTTAAATAATGATTCGAAAATAATTGCTAAAAATTTAAATGATAATGTTTTTTAGCTATGTATGCTTATTTACTGAAGATATTACTTATGTCTTTATCTCTCTCATCTTAAACTGAAATTCATAATTATTCAGAATGTAGCAATATTTTCTGGAAATTGAAATTCCTAATTTTCAAACACTATATATAATTTAGATTACGAAATTACTCCGTTATTACTTCTTTATTCCATTGTACAAAAACATTTGAGGCCATGAACATTATTAATATCGTTTAGGTCTTGGACTATTTTTAGATTTAAAAAACTAATTAACGAAAAAACAGAGACCGAGAAAATAGGACAGAAAACTGAATTAAAGGAAATATGTTGTTAAAATGTCATGTTGAAATAATAATTGGAAACTTATCTATAAGTTTTGATTATATTTTTGAAAATAAGCAAAAGTCTGTTATTATTACTTATGAGGAAGTAAGTATTTATAATAATTTAGATAATATCAGTGTAAATATAAATATTGATTATGATAATTATAACTTTTGCATCAATATACTTACTCATTATTACAGGCATACATTTTATAATGTTTCATAAATGCAAACATGCATTTGTGAAATAAAAAAATTGCAAATATTTCATTTCCTTCATTTGTAAATATTTACTTAATATTCTATCAATCCATAATCCTATATCTGAAAAATTTCTCAAATTAAGAGTTTTGATTTGTGAAGTCAAGTATTATTCATAATGCACATAAATTAAAAGATAGCCATTGAAGACGAAAGGTTTGTATCCAATTCTAATATTTAGAATGCAAAATATTTGGTGACTATTAAATTCCATTTCGCTAAGATAATTAATTTTTGAGTTATTTAGGAAAATGAATCCCCATTACTTAACAACTTCCACCAACATCACTAGAACAACATTTGCATTTCTGAATGAAAGTCTACCATTCTCATATTGACTGTTAAAGGCATCGAAAATTTTAATCACAAAATGAAATCAGATGGCAAATGAAACAAGTATAAATATTTAGTTTGTGGCTTTCATTACATTGTGCGTTTGTGCGATTCGGCCGAAAGGCAAACGCTCTGTGAGCAACGTTCTGATAAACGAATCGGCAGAGAAAACTTTCGCCAGAATTCCAGTGGTAATCTAATCCACACCGCAGAGCAGCCCATGTGATAGCAAATGCAATCTTATTAGAGAGATGAGTCAGCAGCTGTGGTAATAAAACTACAGAACTACTAAAGAAGGAAATGCTCATTAGATTGTCATCAGCTTCGTTGTTCTCAGCAAATTTAGAACAAATGGAAATCGGTGTAATTATGAGTGAAAGAATGTGAATTATTTTTAAAGCTACAAATGCTTTATTAAAAATGTCAAAGTTTACAATTTTTAAAGATTTATTTATAAAAATAATGTGATAAAACAAATAGATTCTGGAAGCTCTATGCAATAATGCTTGTAATGGCATTATATAGAATACAATATAATGTTTGTAAGGACTTTATACAGAATATAATGTTTGTCATGACGTTATATAAAATATAACATAATGTTTGTAATAGTTCTATATAGAATATAACGTAATATTTGTAATGGCTTCATAATGAATAGAATAGAATGTTTGCAATGACTTTAATATAGAATAGAATATAATTTTTGTAAATGTTTTATGTAGAACAGAATATACTGTGCTGTGATTTTATATAAAACAGAATATAATGTGTGGTTTTATATAGAATAGAGTATAATGCCTGCATGGGTTATGATAGCAAATAAGTAAGGAATTTCTGTTTAAAAATTAAAAGAGATCATGCAAGAGCACTTTTTAATTTATAATTACGACACAAGTTGTGTTCATATGGAGAAATATAGTTAATATTAGATGCCCAATGATAAAGGTCAAACCTTAAGCAACAAAAAGAACTTTGTAAACGTATTAGTTCATAGTAAAAAAATGAAAACAATGTACCATTCAGGAAGAGACTGACTGACAAATTTACAGTCTATGGTAACTACTTAAAAATCAGACACCTATCTGATTTTTCAGAAAGAGTTATAACTAATTAATAATTCCAGTTTAATAAGTTTGTATAGATTTTAAAACATTGTTAGCAGCTGAAGTATAAAAAAGCAGGGTTTATCTATAAATTATTTCATTATTATACTTAATTAGTTTTAAGAATAAGCCAATTATTTCTAAATTTTCAAATTTTTAACTCAAAAATAATACAAATTCAATACAATGCAAATAGTCTGAGATGTAAGCATTTTCAAATATACTTTGGGAAAGAAATAATGAAAGTTAATTCATATTTGCTTTAGAGTAATTAGAAAAAGCTCTTAACTATGAATCTTCATATTTTTTCAAGATTTTTTTTAATTAAATAATTTATAGAATTATATGCGACGAAATTTTAAGCATTCGTTTTTGGGATTAACTTACAAAGTATTTGCTCAATGTCTAGACTCATTTTGTGTAAGAGATAGTGATTTTTTTCTCTTATGATTAAAATCAAACTTTATTAATCGATTAATTTTAAATTTTTTAAAATTTCTAATTGGTTTTAACACAATATTTTATTGTTTTATTTCATTAAGAATTTTCTGAGAAACTTTCGAAATGTGTTTTTTTTAATTATATTTTTCTAAAACTTTCAATCAGATTTTGTTTCTAAAAACATATTAAAAAATTCAGACAAGTCAAAAAAATATTTTCAAACGTTTAAGGATTAATTCTAATTATTTCATGAAAAGTGTGTAACTAGACAGATTTTTAACAAATAATTGCAGAGTGAATACTTCTCTATGTTCATTCTAAGATTATTGTAGATTTTTTTTTCATTTTGCAATATATCAAATACAATATAATTTAATTCCTGAAAAGCGTATAAATAAATAGATTTTTAACAAACCCATTGCTGAATAAATACATATGTTTGCACATTCTAAAATTATTTTGCTTATTTTTTCTTTTTACAATGTAATTTAATTAATAAAACATAACATAATTTCATTCTTATATAATTGCAATATAATTTAATTCCTGAAAACGTATGATTAGATAGATTTTGAACAATCCGTTTCGGAATGATTTACATCACTGTGTTTCTTCTACAATTATTGTGATTATTTTTTCCTTTTACCATATAGTTTAATCAATCAAATACAATAATAATTTAATTTTTATGTCACTGCAGTATAATTAAATTCTTGAAAAGCGTATAACTACATAAATTTTCAGCAAACCTTGTCAGTATGAATACGTCACTTTGTCCGGTCCAAAATTATTGTGATTGAAATTTTCATTTTACAATATAATTTAATTAAGGAAATGCTATATAATTTCATTCTTATACAATTATAGTATGATTTAATTCTAGAAAAGCATATAAATAAATAGAACTATTGCAAACTGTTACAGAATAAATACATCTGACTGTACGTTCTAAAATTACTTTGCTTAAAATTTTCATTTTACAATATAATATAATTATTCTAATGTAAATATTCATACAATATTTATTATTATGTATGGTTAATAATTACGATTAAAATAGCGACAATTATTCATGGCTAAAATATTAAGATTGTGAATGGTGAAATTATTGACAATGATGTATGGTTGTATTATTAAGAATTGTGCATGGGGAAATTATTAACAATGATACATGGTTAAAGTATTAACAACTCAGCATGGTTAAAATATTAACAATAAGGCTTAATTAAAATAATAACAATGATGCATGTTTAAAATATTCAACCAGGACATCATTGTTTTATATACAAACAAAATGTTATCATCATTCAAAATAAACCAGAAGATTTCTTTAACAGGCATCTCAGGAATTTTAATCAAAAGAAGTATGTGTAGTTATTTTACAATAAAAGGGGAAAAAAAGCTCTTATATAATTTAGAACTAAACTGGAGAAAAGCTGTTGCACGTCATTCTGCTTTTTGACGTTAATCTCAGCATTTATCATTCTGTACTAAGTGCCCAAACTAATACCGAACAGAAGCTTATCACGATATTTCTTTACTTTTGTTTCAATAGTATAGCTTCGCTTTCAAACAAGAGAAGAGAATGTACGGTCAATTATGTTGCCCCTGGAGAGCCCGAGGCCGTGTAGTGACTTTTTTTACCCCCCTCTCTCATTCTGCCGACCATTAGTGGAAAGTTTCAGAGTGTTTCTAGAACAAATTATCCAGGAGGCAGTTTTTATTACACGCTTATTAAGCACGTAAAGGTTGAGTACAGGAGGTCTGTAGTTTGACATAGTGAGGAGAAGTGGTTTAGTTTAAATTGCAGTTTGGTGGAGATGAAAATCTTCGCAAACCGGAAATTTAGAACTCTAAATGTTGAGTGAAGTATGGATATGAATGAAAATTGTTGTCTCATTTACAGTGAAATGTTCTTATAACTAAATATGATATACTGGGTAAAAGCCCTACTTAAATAATCTTTTTAATTACTGAGAGAAAGTTATGCTAGGGATAGAGTATATTTTTACTTGTTTTATATGAAATGGGAAGAAATAAATTCCACAACTATTTTGATATTATTAAAAAATAAAATAATTGAGACTTCCGTTTATAATAGTGAATTTTCTTTTCCAATATTTTTTATAACTTCAGTTATTCAGATTCATAGTTGGAAAGAAAATATTCTTCCATTTATAATTAAAATAAAATAGTAGTTATATATATATATATATATATATATCTTAATTTTTGCTATTATCTTTTATTACTCAAACTATCTGCTAAATTATTTGATTACTTATCTCACTTCTATCATGTTTCTCTTCTTCATTTGAGGAAAACAATCATAATTTTCCACTTACCGAATTACCTGAAATAACAATTCATATATTTATATGTGCTTTCAATACGCCGTTTTGCAATAACATTTAAAAAGATAGAAGATATATTTTTATTGTTCAAGTAATGTATGATTGTTAAAAAGCTATTTAACGTATTTTATTTTCTTTTTCTTAAATAATGAAGATAAAATTCTAGAATAATTAAATGTCCCGATTATTTAAGTTTCTAGAAAACTGCGATATTTTCATATATTACTACATTTCAATGCAGCGGACAGTATTTTGAAGTTTAAATTCTTAGATGTTTCCTTAAAAAATTATATCATTTATTTTTTAATTAGAAATTCAAATTTTTCAGCTAATGGAGCAGGACTTAAAATATAATACAATGCATACTTTGTAAACTCTTAAATAAAAGATCAACATTTTTTTTTAAAAAATTACTATAGAAATGGTAATTAAGAGAATTTGTGGCGGTCAGTTCTCCACATAATCACTAAATCTGTTGAGGCATTTATCACACCCCTAGACTGATCTGTTTAACATCTCTTGGTAATAATCAGGTTCCTGGTTATTGAACCAGTTCTTGGCACCTTTCTGAATATCACCGTTTGATATGAATCTTGTTTCAAATAAGTATTCGTTCAATGCCGGGAAAAGGAAATAATCACTGTATTGTATAGAGGGTGGTGACTCCAGACTTTTCACCTAAACGTTTTCAGCAATCTCTCTGCCCGCTTTAAAAGAACAACACCATTTAGCCACCTATTGTGTACTCATTCTTTTGCCACCTGTACACTTCAACGATTTGTCTCTGAATGTCAGATGGTGACACATTTGTGGCTCATAGAAATCGTGTCACGGCTCATACCTCTGTGACAGACCCCTTCTCTAAAGGTCTTAACATTACTTTCACTGTTTCAGGTCCCAATACTAACACTATTTACTCAAACAACTGGTCTAAGACAGTTAGCCCAATGTGTCTCCACCCTGGTTAATAATATTTCCATGCACATTTTCTACTTTACTGCTACTTGTAAACATTTTTTTGGATCACCCCTCGTACACTTTGAATTGTGTTCGTTTGTTTATTATCGAGGATAATAAACTATTATAATATATATACGCAGCTTAAATATTAACATATTTATTTTTAAAAAAATCTTGTCTTTTAATTGCTTAAGTAGAAAGTAAATTTCAGAGAACAAATTATTCCTTTAATGAACAGCATATAGTAAAATAAATTATGAATTAATTATTAGTTATTGGAAAATAAATTAAATAAAACAGTTCTTAAGCCATTATTAAAAGTTTGTTATTAAAAAAAATTCTCTCAACAATAATATTTTATAATGATGTATCACCACTGTTATTTTTAATGAAAAATTGCTTATATCATTTCCAATACACAAAGCTGAGTATTTTTTAAATATATTTAAAATTTTGAAAAATAGCTTACTTATTTTGAACGTAAAAGAGTTGAAAGAAATGGAAGTAAATTGATAATTTATTTTCTATACTTTTTTTGATACTTATCGAAAGTAATGCTCCTTTAGAGGCAATTTTTTTCATTCGAAACATAAAACCTTTATTCGGTATCATTAAATTAAAAATACACTCTCAAATTTCCTGTTAGAAGCGAACAAATTCTAAAACTTATAAAGTACAAAATGAATCTGTTTCCCAACCAGACATCCGATTACATTTTCGGAATTTCTTCAAGAATTACAGAACATGATCATGTTACAATCAATATTGCTCTGTGCTGCATTAGTTTTTAAGTAATTCTATATTTTATGTTTCAACATAAATCCTATACAGTTTCAAGTAATAAGTATTTTAATTTTTAAATCATCTTTGTGTTTATATATTTTTGCATGAAATGTACGTGGTTTCTCTCATCTTTATAAATGGTATCACTCTAATTGATAATACCTTTTAACACGCTTTTAATTTGACTTACTTAATGATTTTTAAAATGAGATTTTGAAATCAAATTACACATTTCCAAATGTTTTAAAGATCGGGAATTTTTATCCATCTGTATATCTAACGCCAATACCCCTTTTTAACATTTTAAGAGAAATTGTATTATACATTATTTCATTTGCAGTATATACTTATTGTAAATGATTGGTTAAACATATTAGTGAATTTTTTAGATAAACTTTATGTTGAGTTTTTTTTTTGTCGTGTCCGTGTTTCCACGGAAAGGGGGAGTTAAGTTGAGTTAGAGTGCACTATAACAAACAATTATACTGGAACTATATTTGAGCAAAAGTGACGCACTAGGTACAAATAAAAAAAAACACATTAAGGGAGTCATAAAATATTCATTAGCAGGTGAGTTAACCATTGATTTCGAAAAGAAAAAAAAATGTTGGAAATGGCATCCAACAGCAGTTACACACGCTATTGGATGCAATTTACTGAAATTACGCATTTACCATAATTGCTGCTAGAATTTCTGACTAGCGTTTGCCATCAAATGTGGTTCCAACAGGATGATGTGCTAACATCCACTAGTATGGAAATCCGCAATTATCTGGATGCTACTTTTGTGGTGCATTGGATCGGGCGTTTTGGGCCATTGCGATGGGCTACTACAATCGCCAGATTTATAGAGTCTGAATTTTTTTTTTCCTGTGGGGGCATATGGAAGCCCTCATTTACGAAATTCCTTTGGCCTCCATTGAAGGCCTCTGCAATGTCCCCTGTGCCGATGCATGCATACGTGAAATTAGCCAATATCTCCACCAACGTTACCAAGATAGTATTATATTCGGTGGCCTCAATATTGAGCATTTTTTGTGGACAGTTCTGTAAAAAAATCGTTTAGTGACGTAGTTGCAAATAAATAATATTTTCCATTTCATGCATTATTTTTTATTTCTGCCTCAACGCACAATTTCCTGTCATATGCTCCTATACAATAATTTTTTTCTATAGTGATCTCTACCATCCCTTAAAGTCTGTACCATGAATTTGGACTCACTCTGTATATATATATATATATATATATATATATTTATTTTATTCAATTTTTATATATTTTATATTTATATATTTTTTATATCTTTTCAATACACCATTTTTCAATAGATAAATGCAGCTGAAATTCTTGTCTAAATAGGGTGATAAAAATATCAGAATTTTAAAGTTGGACTTCGGGCAACATATAAACAACTCGTCATTAATCAATTTGTGTTTACATCACACATTTATTTTTTATCAACAACGTCTCTTTCTGAGCGAAAAACTCATCATATGAGGTTATATTTATTTTTGCTTTCATGTAAAGAAAACTGCAACGGAATCGTATTGAATTACCTCAAATTCTTACAGTGAATATGCTCTTAATAAAAATTAATGGATTATTTCCAAGCTTTGGAACGGGTGTTCAAGGTGGAAGGATAGATTCTACATACAATATACGATGTGATATACATTATGACGAAACGGTGAAAGAAAACTGAGTAAAACCATTAGAGGAGATCTGCAAATGGTTCCGTTTGAAGAAAACATTGACGGAAAAATGATGACAACACCAACAGAGATGCGATAAAATTATTCAGTCACAAATCACAAGAACGGCCAAATCGTACTTGGAAACTTCCCGTCGAATACCATTTTTATCGACTGCCCACTCTTATGAAGAAGTCTAAAAAAATAAAAAACGATTTGTGCATTGTCTCAAAACATACATCGGTTTTTCAAGAATGAATCCGGCAAATATCAAAAAGACGGGGGAAAATATTTGCTAACAACAAATATGAATTTTAATCAAAAATAGGTTATCACTTTTTAAGAAGAAGCCTAGTTTTGTGAACAAAGGGGCATACCTAATAGATTTTTTTATATTTATATTAATATTTTTAATATTTATATTAATATTAATTTATATAATATTTATATTAATATTAATTTATATAATATTTATATTATATTAGTTATATTAATATTAATATTAAATACATATTCAGAAAAGCTGAAATCCTTTTTTTAATATATAGTAAAAAAATCTTTTTAAAAGGGGCTTTTATAACAGCCTAAGTCCAAATTTTCAAAATTCCTTTATTTTGCAACGTTTTATTTAATTTAATTTTCATTAAAATTAATTATTATATAATATTATGAATCTTTAATTTTTTTTCGCTAAGTTCAACTATCAAAATGAAATAATAAATGTCAAAAGATGCCATTTTAACATTATTTGTAAAGCTTTTTCTGTCAATACTTTCTTGATGCACACGGTTTTGAAGAAAATGTAAATCCAAATTGCACTGAACTCTTTTGAAATAATGAAAATGAAATGAATCTTTGATTTTAATTATTTAATAAAAAAGTTACTTAAAATGTGTAAAGCATAATGAAGCTTCGATTTTACCATATCATTATTAATTTAGTTCGGAATGAAAATTCCATACCACCCTTAGATAGTAATTATGTCTGCTCTTTTTTAACATATTGAATTCAAATTATTTCCATTTGGTGTATAGTTTATAAGTGGCAAATATAAGTTTTGAAATACGTTTATATAAGCAACATATATCATATTGTAAGTTCATAAATTTAAAAAGAAAGAAGCGATATGTTATTATCTTTTTTGAGGCACTCATTTTTCACTTTTAGGGATGTTAGAAAAAAAATACAAGTTTAAAGGTCTTAAATTTGGCAATTTATCGCCAACTAAAGTTACAGCTCGATTTCAAAATTATTCATTCTTTGATTTCTTCCGAATTCTCTTAATTAATTTGAGTCATTAACCAGTTTAAACCGGTTCGAATCTATGGGGAAAACACGATGTTTTTAATCGAGTTGATAATCGGTCAAGCTCCAAAGAGAGGGTGGATGAGAATAGAACCCGGTGGAGTAGTCTCGTGATAATTTCAAACCGGTTTAAACTGATAAATGACTTAAATTAATTTAGACAAATAAATACTACATTAAGCATACATGATAACATTAAATTTGCGATCGTATGTTTCATTTTTATTTTTTATTCACTTTGTTTTACCATTAGTTGTTTTTTGCAATCATTTTTAAAAGCATGCCTAAGGTTCTATCATTTATTCGAATTCAAAATAAATATAAAACATCAAACATTTTATTTTTTATTTTACAGCAAATTTTTTATGAACCCTTAATATTTTTAAGAAAAAACATCTTATATCGTTATACAAAACTAAATTTCTAGCACTAGGTTACTTAACAATCTTAATCACAATTAGAATTTACTAAGACGTTTTATCTGGTAAATATTTTTGTTCCTCCATATTTTAATATTTACCACTGATTCTTAACAGTGCCAAATGAATCAAAATCTGTAAACAAAAATTAAATTGTATTACCTTGAACATTTCGAAATGGGGTAAAAATCACCCCACCTTACATCAAAAGTTAAGCGAATGCTTAAGAAGGTTTAAAACACCCTTACCCTAAATAGAGGGTCATTGATATATTGCTTGTTATGTAACTCTCATGTGGAAACCCTAAAATCGGGAGCAGGCGCAATTCTAACTAAAAATACTTGCCTTGGACCAATACACATTGCTGGCTTCCACTGATTGGTACAGGACCTGACAATCACAAATGACCTCTAAATGGTGTCTATTGCTGTTAGGAATGTATTCCGTTTGTACCTTTAGTGCTTTATAGAGTGCTATCAGGTACACTCAAACAATTAATTGCAATTTAAAGGGGGATCAATGTTGTTACTTCAGAGACACAACATGGGCACAGATATTTTGATCCGAATCTAAATTGTAAATCAACAATATTTCTGTAAGATAAGATTATGCTTATGCATAATTTTACATATCATATATTAATTTATTTTGTATATTACACACTTACGAATAGCTTTATATTTTCTATATTAGCATATAGATTTATATATTTAAATGTGACTCTTCACACATAATTTTAACATATGTTTCAATTATCATTTACTTTATTATCAAGCTTTCGAAATTCAATGAAAATAATTTTTTGAAATGTAATTTTAATTGTGAAATTAAAAATATTTATTTTCTTTCAGATTTTTCATATTTTTCTATTTTTTTTCTGTAATTCATCTTTATATAATCAAATTTTTATAGAATCTGGAAATAATTTTTACGATTTCACAGACAGATATTTCCAGTTTCAGGAAATGGTAATTAATCAAAAGAATAAATTAGCTTATAATTATATTTCAAAACATTAAAGTAGTTCTTTTTTATCGAAAATACTCAAATATATAAAGTTTAAAAAGTTCGGATCCCCAAGACTTGAATAAAAATACCATCGATAAATATAATTTTTGCGAGCATGAAACAAGCTGGGTTTGATGAAAGTGTAAAAAATAGTTTATTTTCGTTAAAAATATTTTGAAACTTGAAACTCATTAATACTTGGCTATGATGCATTTATGACTTTAAACCTTTTTTAGAAAACGAGGATGACAAGTTAGTGGCTTACGCCTCTCAAATTATATGCACAATATCAGAAAAAATTTCACTACCGATGATCCCCTTTTTCATCGAATGATGATTGAAAATGTTTTAAATTAATTCAATAGGTTTAAAAATTAAAAATTATAGTTTATGTTACTCATAACAAGAATAATATAACGACGAATTTTTATAACTAACAAGAATGCAAATTTATTTTTTGATAAGATATATTTTTGAGAAAAAACGCAATGAAACCTGTAACAGCAATCTGAAGAGTTGGTAGCTGATCATTGTCCTCAGAAGCGTGCAGTTACTGAGATGGAGAAAAAGCATAAAACTTAGAAGGAGCAAACGGAAAAATATGACTAAATTGAGCTTGGAGTATTATTCTTTCTCTTTCCTCTAAATCTCATTGTAATGAGCTGTTAACTAATTCGGTTTTACAAAAGAAGGATACGCAGCCAGATCTGGTAAACTTCATTTACTTTCCTTCATGAGCTTATATTTTTAATAATCGATTCCTCTATTATTAAAAATTCTTCGTCATATTCACCAACTCGTCAAAATCAAGCTTTGAAAATTTACAAGAAATAGAAACAAAACAGTAAAATTATAGTGATTCCTTTTGAAAATGCGTATTAAGGTGACCCAAAAGTAACACAAGATTTGAATTTATCCCTGAAATTTCGGAAAACCCATTTAAATAAATCATTTGAAAGATGGTAGTTTAGGGTTATTAAAAATGTAGAATCACACAATAAAACAACTTGTTTACGTTGTTGAAACAAAACTTCAAAAACTATGAAAGTCTAAAGGCCACAATTCAAAAATTTGAAAATTGACCTTCCCCCTAGATCGTGCGATTTAACACCATTGGGTTTCTATTTATGGGATTATTTGAAGTCAATGGCTCATGCCAACAAGAACACGAATTGGGCAGAATTCAACTCTGTATCATTGTTATGTAAAATGGTCATAGAAAATTTATACAAAAAAGTACGTATGTACTACCAAAGCCGTGGATGCCCTTTTCTCATATATGTTAGTTCTTGAATAATTCCATCTTATGTGTTTTAATTAATCCGATTCAATAATCATTCAAATCAAAAATAAAAACCCGGATTTTTATTTTTTAAATTTTGCGTTAACATGTTAAGCTCCATTTTTACTAACCCTAATCTATCAGCTGCTAAATTGTTTTTAAATGAGTTGCTAACACTTCCTTGCCTGAATCGAGACAAATCCAAACCCAGAATTAATTTTGGGATTCCCTTTATGCATATACTTTTGAATCTGTTTTTAAGACTTGAAAGATACAATGTATGCAAACACATAAGGATACAGTTATTATTGAAACTAAATCAAAGATCTTCTCATTTTAAATTTATATATTTTTTCTCATTTGTTTGATAAAATAATATCTCTAATAACTTTAAACAACATTTTTTACCACTGAAAGAGAAGTCACTATAGGAATTTATTAAAACATCTTTGAAAAGAATTACACTTATGCCTAAAATGCAGATCTAATTATTCTTTTGAAATCATTGCCAAACTACGGGAGTACTTTAGCCAAATACCCGTCTTGAATCTTAAAGTCTCATCTTAGACCACTGTTTTTCTCATCGAAGGCTGCGCGTGAGCTCAGGGCTGTCTTGTGGGTCATTAAAAAGCCATAAAACGTGCCTAGGAGGTAGGAAGTACATGTTTCTAAATTTACGCGTGTTAAATGATGGTGAGATAAATGCGTTTTTAAATGAAATGAGAGTTTTAATGGGGTGCAGATCTCCTATTCGAATTTCAGATAATGTTCAGGACAAGAAAGATATCTTAGAGCAAATCGTCGAAATTCAGAGCCTGAAGCAAAGGAAATTTGTTGTTTTCATCTGATTGCTTTTTTTTTTAGCTTTCCATCTCGTAGGACTTGTACCTCACACTGTTTTACTCCAAACTATCCTTTGGGTATTTCTTTTTTTCGTATGTAGCAGTAGTACAAATGTTTTTCATGTAAAGTGTTTTTTCCCATGTGATTGTAATATAATCTGAATTTCTTTTCTGTTGCATACAGATGCAAGATAGTAAAATTTAAAAAGAAAAAATTACTTTTATAATCACTGATATTTATTTCTATATTTTTCGCTGATATTTGTTTTAAACTAAATTAATCACTGATTAATTAGGATTACTGACTGATTAAATTTTATGTTAAATGATATATTTAACAATATATTGTTTAGAGTATAAATGTAAGAGATATTATGGCTCGGAAAAAAGGATTAGAAATTGACGCTTACAGATTCCATATTGGATTTGATTTCAAAAAGCATTATATAAAATAGAAAATAAGGATTATAACTTGTGATTCGAAATATCATAGAAGCATGTAATAAACATTGTTTATTACATGCTTCATGATGGACAAAGACATGTTTCAAGATGGATTTTTTAATTTTTATGTTGCTTTTAAAAACTAATTAAAAAATTGACTTGAAATAAAAAAATACAATTAAATTATTACCTTTGGTATATGTATAAGCACATTTTCAAAAACAATGGAATGTATTGTATTAAAATATACTTAAAAATATCCTTTAAATATTTGTTAGAATTAAGAAATAAATGCCTCGAAAAAAAAATTGTTATTGTTAAATAATCATTTTTAATTATGATTTAGTATAAAAACAATGCAATGCTATTTTATGTAGTAATATACATTAAAATCATTAAAAAACATTATTTTTCAATATTTTTATTTTAAAATCTAATTACAATATGTAAAAATTTCTTGTAAAGAAAATTTGCTACAAGGGATGCAGAGGAATTGCAAATTTAGTTACTCTAATATCAAAGATTTGCTATCATGCTTGCCACAATATTAAAATAATATACATACCTATAAACATTGTGAGGTTAAAAACTGGCTCAACTAGGTAAACTTTATTTGTGAATTATTAATGTGATTAATCTGTCTACTGGGAATATTTCTCTAAATGAAATCAAAAATATTAATTCTTTAACGTTACAAAAAGTCGTCCAAAAAGTTAACCTACTTCCACTTATAAAATTTTTGTTGGGAAAATTTGATACCAGAGATGTAATAGCATATCAAGTTTCGTAACTCTAGGATCAAAGATCTGACTTCATGTTTCTTACAATATTAATATGATATTCCAAGCTAGTATATACCATTATATATCATATTAGTATAAGAAAGTGCATTTCAGTGACGAATTATTGGTATGATTGAGCTATGTGCTGGAAGTTTTTCCTTTAAATAAAATGAAACATATTAACTTTTCCTGTAGAAGTCCTCCAGGAAGATATTTTATTTCTACATATTGGAGTTATCCATGTAAAACATTCATTTCAATGATAAAAAATATCATATTTCGCTTACGTCATGAGTCATGGTCTTATGATTTGATTTGATTTGATTTATCTAAAAATGTGCAGTATAGAATTGATTATACTATTTGTATAGACGTTATTTGTTAATATGAGCTTTGAGAGCAGTAAATCACTTGCGTGAAATTCATTTGCACTAAAAATACTCCAATACAAAACCACGGGGAAAGATAGAAATTATTAAATAAAACCTACAGAGATTCAAAAAACCACTATGTTTTGTATATTTATATTTTCTTTGCCTAGGGTTTTATTAAAAGGGAGACTAAATTATATAAATTAATATTACTTGTATTTTTCTAACATAATCTTTTACTATGACGATCTGTAAATATTCTTGTAATTTTGACTTTCATGCTTTTGAATACAGTTTTAATCACAGATTTTTCATTTTTTTATTTTATTTAACTTTATCTTTTTTTATAACTTTATCAGAAATGTAATACAATAAGTTAAATATTACAGCTAAATAAGTAATGTATTTCAGAGCTTAAATTCTGCTCTTATTCCCTTAAAACAATCATGTCTTTTTTTCTGTAACTCAGAGGGAAGTTTTGAATCCTATTTGTTATAAATAGCATTAAATAAAGCAAATCTTTGAAGAAAAAAGCACATTTCTACTGAGGACATCTTTATTATTTTTCTTTGTTTTTTAAACATTTTCTTTTCATATTTATTAATATCGTTAAGGCCTTGTAGTAACGCTTTAACCAAGGGCTTAGAAAGCCCTTTGTTCAGCTGCCAACCGCACTAACCATGTTTTTATGTGTGGATCTGTTAAATATTAAATCTAATGTCAAAGTCGTACCATTAGTTTCGTACGGGTGTTTGGAGAATGGGATGCAAGCTCAGATATTTTATTCGTCATTATACATGGATTCAAAGTTACTTTTAATATCCCAAAATATTTCTAGTGTTGCTGGTAAGTAATGTGTTAATATAACTAAAATAGATTATTTAATAAATATGTATTACCCATCCAAAAAAATTCAAATGATAAATGAGCAGCTAAGTTAGAAAAAAACATCATAAATTATTCTTCCCAAGATAGCTGCTTAAAATCGTCTAAATTTGTCTGCATCTAATTGGCTATATATATATATATATATATATAT
>JAPMOQ010024042.1:0-83738 GCA_026543055.1 Argiope trifasciata | reverse complement strand
TATATATATATATATATATATATATATATATATGATATCAATTATTTTACATTTTAAAAAGCTGCAGATCGTTTTTCTATGAAATAACTAGGTATTCTTTAAAATAACGGATTTCGTACTTTAATGGAAACACACGCACACACACACCATCAAAAAAATATTAAGGCTTACCTTTTTTTGCGTACATATTATACCATAATAACTCTTGCCTTGAGGTTCCCTACCAGAATCAGAGTTTTTATTGGAGGGTCTGAATTTCTAATTCATTATTTAGCCAATCGCTTTTATGGAAGAGATGAGACTTAAATGTTATTGATTAAACAATTCCCCATGAAGCTTTGCCCCTCGCTCAATCGACCACTATTGAGGCCATATGCGCTTGAAAGGCATTTATTGATTTTTAATCGATATTCAACCACTCGTTATTCTAAAGGCCAAATTCAAACTAAGTGTTTTACATTAAGTAAGGCTTGTGAAATTCAATGCGTGTGATTGACTGCATTTTACACCAAATGAATGATATTTCAATCAGAATTGCTTTTATGAATTCTTGTTTTGTATCTATCAAAGTATTAAATCAATTGTTTAAAAAGAGAGGCCATGAAAAATGGTTTCTTTAAAACTATTTTAATAAATAAAACGCCATGGAAAACCTTTTGAAAGTATTTATATTTTTTTAGGATTTATTTAATTATTTAAAAATAGGTTATTAAGATTTGTTATTTTTAACAGCATATTTTTATTATTTTTATGATTAAAAGCTGTAATTTAATTAATATTGCTTTACTTTAATATTGACTTAATTAATTGCTATCCTTCTTTAGAAAATACCTTGTACAATTAGTACAAATATTGTTTCTTTATAAATTCAATTACTTATACATAACTTGATGCTTGATACTATTATGGAAGCCAAAAAAATACAATTGGAAGGTTAGGAAGTAGATTGAATTGTGTCCGGGTCGCCAATGGGCTATTGGATATAGGCGAGGTTCGAACTCTTAATGTTCTGGCTCGTAACCAGATAAGATGACCACACAGAAGTGATCACTCAGTCTTGAGGTTATATCTGGTTTATTAAGCTTCCATTACAGTACTCTCAAATCAATTTTTTAAACATTAGATTACATAGATTATAACAGTATTAATACTGGTTATAACATTTTAGTATAACGTTATAGGTTTTAACATTAAATTGCGAACATTGTTATGTTATTTTAAAAGCTTTGAACCGGTTCAGTCTATTGTTACATAAAAATTGTAAATGAGTTCAATCCCAAAGCAGTATAGTTGAGGAACAATAGAATTTTGTAAAAGTTTAACCAGTTAAATGTTTTTGACGGAGATACTCTTGATAGAAAAACTACAGCATTTTGTTATATGACGAGTTTATTTGTCACAAGTCAAATCACGACAATTTGAATTACAATTATAGTAAAAACTCAAATTTATTTGTGAAATTCAAGATATTTAAAATATTTTGAGGCCGAAACGAAATCAAAGGAACAAAGATTATTATGCGTTGTACTACGCTTTGTTCTACATTATACTTTAACAAAAAATTAAAATAGCAAACAATTTTTGTTATGTTTCTTTTCGCTCATATGCAAAAAATGTATGTTAATTTTAGTTAAAAAAAGGATTGGTTATTGAAAAATATTAATCATTTCATTGCAACTCAGTGTTTGACGAGTATAAGCGTCATCGCTAAATTTTTGAGGCGCAATTAAGATACACATTTTCCAAAGAGGTATATGTCATTGATTAATTAATTTATTTATTTTAAAATAAAAAATTAAATTAAAATTTTTATAATATGAAAAATATCTCATAAATGTGGAAACTCGAGGTGTGTTTCTATTCTGGCATTCATTGTTACGTATGTAGGTAAATATGCAATATTAAGCAAAATATTTTCGTATTTTGAATTGAAATCAATGTGAGAAAAAAAAATGTTTTCCTCTATTTTATTTTTTATTTTAAGATTCTGATATATAGCTAAATTAAATAAAGGATTGAATTCAAAATTTTGATATCTCAAAACATTAATATTTCGCAAGCAAGTTATATTTTATTCTACGCATTTTTTTTTATAATGTTAGAAATAATTTCTATTTTGACAGTGGCTCTTATATACTTAGGTAAATATACAATTGTAAGCAAAACTCTTGAGCTTTCAATTGAAATCAAAAGCTCCTTTTTTATATTAAAATAATCATGTTTGGATGAATTAAATAAATGTCTGAATTCAAAATTCTGATTTCTAAGAAATTTATACTTTGCAAACAAGTTATATTTTATTCTTATTTAAATGTTTGAAATAACAGTGTTTAATTTGCTGAGATAAAAAAAAATCAGCTAATTAAACTCCTTTAAGAAAGGGAATTGAGACAAGACTTTTAAAAACAATTTATTTGTTGTTTATCTATAGTTTAGTCTTCAGAAATATCTGCAATCGCATCTTGCGCAATATCAGTCTGATTCAGGTTTATTGACTTTTCTTTAGAAATTTCTTCATGATTTTTCAAATAAAATGGTACAATCTTTCCCAAGTAAGTTACTTTCTATGATGAAAAAAAGTAAAGAAAACAATTTGCACAGTTTATAGAAGGTGCAGTCTGTTTCAGTTTCTGCAATGTATGAAGAAAAATAAGCAAAGAGAATGATAAAATTAAAATTGAACTAAGCTTTCTAAACGTGATTTATTTTAAAGAGAAGAAAAGTAAGATCTTAGACCATCAATTGTTGCGTAACTTTATATTGTAATGTTTTCGAAGAATTTGAAGAAATACTTTAAACATAAATTATAATTTCAAAAGCATATTTTTACTGCTTTTTCGATATTTTGACATAATTATTCTGTAAGAATGAATATGAAAATACTAGTACAAACAATATTTCCCCCATTTATCCTGCATCTACGATATAGTGAAAATAAACTTATTAAGGAAATAAATTAATTCAAAATATAATTTTCATGTTATATTAATAAATAAAATATGACATGAAAAACTGCATTATAAATGATAATTAGATCACTGAAAACACTTGTTGATTAATTTCTTTAAATGTAAGTATTTCTGCAATTTGAGATTGTATAACATAATGCCATAACAAAGTAGAGTTGATTAGCACTAATAAGGCCATCGTAAGGAAGACAGATTTACAGTCATTTGTATTGAATGGTTCCCGGGTGTGACATCAGAAATACCAGAGCTTGGCGACGAATTTGCTGACTTTGGTGACAAAATGGATAATACCCGAAACATCTAGAATTTTCCCGATACCCCATTAGGAGCCGAGATACGACAAGAATGATCCTGATTGGTCCATAAGATTTTAGCCTCATCTTCCGTTGCTATATAAGGAGCCATCTGAAGCTAAACTGTGAAGTGCTACAACAAGTAACTGCTTTTTAACGTTTTTTTTATTATCTATTAATTACACTTATCGCACTTCATTGTAACTAAACTCACTCAAAACTGAAAGTAGTTCTGGACGGCATACCCCCTCATCCTCACCCTGACAATAACCAATCAGATTGAGTCCTAACACTCGCTACCTCATTCACTCATCCAGCTCCCCAATCCTAATTAAGCAGCTGCAACAGGAAAATTTCGCAGACGGACACGGTAAATAGCGACAGCCAGGTTTATCTTATCCTTCCATTTTCGGGGATAAGCCCCTACCGGGGTTAGGTGCCACGTGAATCCAACTCATATGAACTGTGAAGTGCGGCTTTAGGCGAACGACTAGATTTAAATAGAGAGTTCTTGAACTGAAGAGTCCTGAATGGAGGAGTGTTGGATCGCTGTATGCCGTCGTTGTGTCTTCTGTCGAAGTCTGTTATGTGTGTCGTTCCTGAACTGTGTGACTGAATAGTAGACCTGCATTGAGAGGGCTAGAATTGAGGAATCACCGCGAGAATACCGAAGCTACGTAGGAGTTCTGATTTGATATGTGGCGTATTCTGACGAAGCGTGTGTCGTGTGTTCTAACCCGTTATGTCGCCGTCGAGAACGGAGAAGCTCTGAACTGAGAAGTAATCCCGTTGTGTGAAGTAAAGAGTCAGCAGCGAAAGCAAGAAGAGACAGAGGAGTAGTTTCAGTCTATTCGGGAGATACCTACGTGAGCGTAGACAGAATCCCCTAAAGATTCCTGCTGAATCCTGTTTGGCAGCTTTGTGAGCTGTAGACGCTGTCACTAAGGAATTTCTGCGAGTAGACTACTGTTGTTATTGTGGGCTACCGTTTGCAGTAGATTACTGCTGTATATTGTCCTGTGTGTTCGTCTCGGCTGTATATAGTTGTCTTCTGTACATAGTTGTGCTGTCCTGCAAATAAACATCATTTGTGTTGTGTCTTCTACTATAGGACTGATCATTCTGTGCTCGTCTCATCTCCTTCATCATACACATCCACTATACGAGTCAAAGAACTCGACTGGTTAGGGTAGTAAGTAAGAAGGATAGGAAATCCGTAACAATATTTTATATTAGGACAATCCGCTGTTGCACGTTTAATTCGCATGAGGATAACGGGAAATTCTTTTTTTAAAGTACAATTGGGTCAGTTGAGGTAATGATATAAAAATATACTCATAACTTCTATTGTCATTTCCCCAGTTTAGTCCTTCAAAAGAATTTACGTTTGCACTTTTAATTTTCAGTGTAAATTCTAAAATTTTAGAGAGCACCTTTTTTGTAAGATAATAAGGTTAATAAATGTATTTCATTCTCTTTCCTATTTTTTTGAATGAATTCATTCCTACGGATAAATAATAATCAAAACAAGGGAATCGTCTTTTTCGTAAACAAACGTATTAAATCCGATTGTCAAAATATTTTTCATTATTCACGAAACTAAAACACGTACATTAAAACAATATATTTGCAAATGTCGGCAAAATGAGCTGAAATCTAGTAACAAAATCAAACAAACGCACTAAAATCAAACAATCCTTACCTTTTATCTTTACCTTTCAAAAATGGGTCATTTTTTTGTTCATGCTAAGCATTCACTCCAGAATTTATCTCGAGCTAACTCCCTCAACGAGGGATCTGAACCATTACGAAACGAAAATTTATTGATCAGGGTTTGATTTTGCAATATTCTCCTTCAATAATCCTTCCTCCTGGATAACATTTATGATTTTCCATAATGGTTTTATCAAAATCTTCATCCTTAAAGACCTTTCCTAACCTCTTGAAATAATCTTCAAGAAAAATGCAACTCCAGTATATAAAAGCCTATCCTGCCGTTTCGCTAATAGTCTCGAAAAGGTTTAAACATTCTACGAATTCCTAAATGAAAAAAATAATGATAATAAAAACAAACAGCCGATGCCTTCTTTCTTTCTACAAAGTGAATGAATTCGTTGCATTTCTTGAGATTCATTTGGACAATTCCATCTATGTTATCAATAGGAAAAAGGAAATTTTGCCCCCTTTCTTTAAAGGAATATTTTTCGATTAAGGTCTTCTTTTCATTGCTTTCCCGATCGAATCTTCGGTTTCTTTCAAGGTTGTGCTTTCCTAATTTTTTTCAAGGCTCTTTCCTCTCCTTTCTTTTTTCATATTCTGTTAATCTTTCCCCTTTTCTTCTTTTTTTTCTGTCCACGTGCGAGAGAAAAAAAAATATCAGAGATCAATATAGAGTTGCTGGAAAGATTCCAGAAAATTTACTTTTTCACAGAGTATTCTGAATGCTGCGATGTAATTAGGCTATTATGATATCAAAACGTGAGATAAAAAAATAATAAAAAGTGAACACCGTCTGTTCTCCACTTTACGCCTCAGGCTGTCCTCTGTAACCTTTAGAACTTTTGGATTAGAGATAAATTTACACATTAAAACTGCTGGTAAACAAGCATTATGTAAAATATTTAAGCTCAGGTTGTTAATAATAAGACAATGAATACTTCTGTATACTAAAACGTAACAATAAAGATCATTTAATGCAATTTATATTATTTCTAATTTTACAAAAAAATCGTATCGTATTTTAAATAAGTTTTTTTAAGAAAATACAGCTGGTTGATTGATTGAAGTTTTATAGTACAAAAGCCAAATATGCCCTGATGAGCCAGTCAAATAGTAAAAAGAAATTCAGTGCTATTAAAAAGTAATTTAAATTAGGTAAATGTAAAATTACATAAATAAGCAAATGCATTAAAACGGCACCTTAAAAACTTTTTTAAAAATAGCAGTGCATCAATTACCGACATATGAAAAAAAAATTAAAACAGATAAAAAAATATTTGAAATTCACCAAGTCAATAGTTTTTAAAAAATTTAAAATTCTTAGTATGAAGTTCATGAACCTACTAGTTCATGAAAGTTCATGGTTACAGAACTGAAAAATTAGAGGTTAAAACATGATGCACACTTCAAATTGTATGACGTCAGCCCACATGTTGAGCAAGTTCATTAAATAAGAGATGTTTGATGCTGAAAGAAATATGACCAATGTGTAGCAGAGTTAATTTTGCATTGGGGAAAAAAACAGTCTATTAAGTTAGAAATAAAACTTTAAGAAGTAATTGAAGGATACATTGTGGAAAAGTCCACAATTTGAGAAGTTAATACTTAATAATTGGTTTATTAATAAGTATGAAATTGCAAAATAATAATAATAGTAATCAGGAAGCAATAGTTTTATTTATCTTTTCAAATAAAAGTTTCTGTAGGAACACTTTCGGATATCTTGAAAACAACTATACCTATAAAGTTTCGAATTCTTTACTCAGAAAGATATTAAAAACATCGATGCCAATGATTACGATTGTGGTATGAAAATAATGGAATATTATATATTTAAACGATCAATTTATTTATTTAGTATATCTCAGAATTTGCTCTAACAATTTCGATAAAAGGTAATTAGGTAATTTCGATTTAGGTAATGTTTGGATTTTTAATTTTATATATATAGATGTCTTTCATAAAAAAAACTCGGTTTTATGCAAATACACACGCATATTTTGTATTACTATTAGAATAAGTATATTTAACTTCCGCTTCAAAATGCAGTATAGTGACCTAAACAACATGAATAACACCGGTTTTAATGGTAACTGATTTGAAACATGCTTTTTTACTTTTATATTTTTGCTTTTAAAATTTATCTATACAGATATACTTCTTGAAAAAACGTGATTTTGAGTGCAGAATTTTTTGTAACTAGATTTTAGAGCCTTTTTATTTCTACTTTGATGCTGGTGATGTCATAAAACGACATCACAAATCTGATTTCACCATGGGAAAACTGATTGAATGTTCAAAAATATAAGGAAACAAAACAAAATTATAAGTAAGAAAATTCAAAATTATAATTAGTAAGTAAATTATAAGTAAGTAGATAAACTGTGAATAGAATTCTGTGATTTAGCAGATTGTTTATAATAGCATACTAAACTAAGCAGATTAAAGTTTTTTTTTTTTATTTTTAACAAACAATGCATATGTATTTCAGATTAGAAAATTTTCATATGCAATAAGTACTTTATTAGTATCGAATAATTTTTATTAAAAAAATACAACTTTACAACAACAAAATTTGCTGTTCGAAGTTTGGCCTTCCAAACATTAATTATTATAGATCAACCAGCAATTGTAAGGAATGAAACCAGTAACAATATCTTCAAATTTATCTTATTTAATTAAGAAAGTAAATAAGAAGAAACTGAAGGAATATAAGGGCGATAACTTTTAAGAAATATAAGTTTTATATATTTTAAAATGTCAGTGAAAGTAGCATCATGAAAAAATAACTGACTTTTTATATTCATGCCAATTAACTGTTGTGTTTTTATGATGATATTTGTATTTAAATGAATAAAAAAGTAATTTAATTTGTCTCATCGAATAATTGGAAAAAAAAATATGAAAATATTTTCCCGGAAAACTCTAAATAAACGAAGAAGAACAATTATTTCAATTTGAGAGTAATAGTATTTAGAAATTACTTTTCACTTTATTTTAATACTTGGAACAAACTTTCAGAAACATTTTTACTATGTCTTTGGTGAATTTTATCTAGTTTTCAATATATTTCTAAATGTTATAAAACTGGTATAAAATTGTATATCCGTGGAACCGATATGCATATACCAATTTTCGAATATGGTATTCTGTTTAATTCTAAAAATGTAAGTTTTTATTTGTTTTCGTTCTAACATTCAATTTTTCAATCTTATAAACTGTATTACGATTAGATTTTTTTACATCGCCTTTTATCACTGAAATATAATACTTGACAAATTAAGAAACTATGATCTGAAAGTTTTCTTAAAAACATGATCTGCGGTTGCATTTTAACTAATGAAAGTTATAAAAAAAAGGAAACGGCGAAATGTACGAAAATCTCAAGAAATTACTTCGATTGAATTCTTTCGTAAGTCATATGAAAGCAAAATGTTCTGTTTTGAATTGTGCAAATTACATTATAACTTTATTATCATATGTTCTCATATTATAAATAAATGTATTTCTTCTAAATTATCGTTTTGTATTATAGTTCAGTATCAACCTTCGAAACAACAAACACATTTAGTAATATGAAAATCAAATGTATGTAGTTTAAAAATTTTAAACAGCATATGTTTTTGATGTCAATTTTCATAATTCTCCAATTTGTTTTAATTAAAATTAATTTATATAGCGCGAAATTCTAAAAAAAGAGTAAAAACTTGTTTTTATTATGATTTTAATTAACATTTTTTTACTGTTAACAGTTAAATTTACATTTCTGAATACATCGTTGAAATTTTTCTACAATAAAAAAGCAACATAAAAATAAGGAAAATTGAATCATAGAGCAAAGTTCAGAGGAACAGTTTCAGATAAAAAATAATAATTCAATAATTATATGCGAATTATATGTCATATCCTGCCACTAGTGTAGTAGAGATAATTTTCAAAAGGAATAGTTTTAGTTCTCTAGAAATAACTGTTTCTTTAAAAAATAATTTATACATTTAAAAAAAAAATATTTGAAACATATTTGTAAGTCTCAACTGTTTTTCTTGTTGAAATTGAACCAACCAATTACCGCCTTTGTGAATATTTATTTTCATTGATACAAAATGTAACTTTATTTAAATACACGAGTGCATGTATTAGTCTTACAAGCACAGAGATAATTCTTTTTAAACTTGACACTCCATTATAATAGGATTAAAAATAATCCATCCCAGGCATCCACTCAATACATTTCGAAGTAAGATATCATTATCAACATGCTTAAGAAATTAATTGCATTTGTTTTAATTGCATATTTTTCTTTTTCCCATGTAATCCCTTAAACTGAATTCCAAATTCTTGGACATTTATTAATTAGTTCTTAATTGAATATTTAATAAAATGCTCAAATGATTTATTACAAAAAAGTTTTTTTTTATTTCATATAATATAAGAATTTAGTTCGTCTTTCTTTGAATGTAGAACTCTAATGTAATGTTGAATGTAGAATTCGGTTCCCATTTTACAATGTCTTGTTAAGATAAAGCGTATCAAAATGAATTCTGTCATTCTTTTATCTGATTAACTCAGTTTAGAATTTATCCTTTTGAGATTTCCTTTACACAGTACAGTATAAGCATTTTAGAATAAACTTGGGACATAAAAAAATGAATAATTTAAGTTCAAGATTATGTAATCAAAAAGAACTTACTTCAGGAAAATGTACAATCCAAATTAAATTTAACTTTCTCGAAACGCTTCTCATATCTTAATACTGTTGAAGATAAGATTGTGACAATCCCTCAAGCAGATTCTTTCCTAACATTTTTTTCTTCTTCTTTTGCTACTTAACAAAATTTTACTAAGTTATGAGTACAAAGGAGTATCCAAATATAGAGCTCGTCGCTTTTCGATATTTTTTCTTCCCCTTTACGATAACAATAACGAGATCCATCTGGAAAATGGCCAAGATTTCAACTAAAACCCTTTAAGAATCATCATCATTTTTTCCTTTCACTTATATATATATTTTGTTGTTGTTGTTATATTTTCCTTCCTCGTATTTAACCGGGGCTGTTTTCGCCTTTATGTCATCTATAGCCATTGTAGTAATGCAACTACCGTGGATAATGTTTTGGGGAGTAAGTGGCGAAAATAGAACGAGGAAAACGGAGACAACGATGAAGAAGATGTGAAAAAGAAAGACGGTTCCAGGGATCAGTTTATCTTCCGCAGAAACAGAAACAAAGATGCATTGGCAAAATTAGTCCCTATCCACAAACTATACTTACAGAGTAAAAGAAAGCAGTTGCTATTTTGCTGGATTGACAATATTATATGAAACTGTTTGGAGAGAAAGATATTTATCAGTGACTCATTTAATAAGCTTATAGTTGTTCCCTTCACAAATTTGTCTATGAAAAACTTGTCATAAATAAAAAATCATAGTTCAGCACCAACAAAAGGCAACCCAAGAGATGATGTAACCATTCGATGCATCTGATGGCATCGCAACAATTCTACTGATTGACAGTAGTATATGAAGTATAGAATGAAAATGTTTTGAGAGAAGATTATTTGTTAAATGTTTTGGATAAGGAAATTCTAGTTCCCTTTATAATTTTTTTGTTTATGAAATAGTTGTCACAAATGAAAAAACATAGTTCCTTACCACCAGATGGTAGCACTAAAGATTATCTCGATGCATCTGATGGCAATGCAAAAAGGAACTATTTCATTAGATTGATATTACTATTGGAAACTGTTTTGCAAGAAGTATATTTATCAAGAATTCATTTAATAAGATTATATTTTTTTCCTTTCATGATTTTTCTTTCTATTTATGAAATACTTGATATAAATGAGGAGTCATAGTTCAGTACCATCAAACTGCAAGCCAAAAGAGGCTCTCGGTGCATCTAATGACATCCTAACAAGGAGCTGTTTTTCTGATAGAATTATACCAGAAGGTTTTAGGAGAAAGGTATTTGTCAAGAACTCTTTTGATAAGCTCATTTTTATCCCTTTGTAAAAAAAATTTTGTTTATGAAATGGTTGTTATAAATAAGAATCCATTATTTTGTGCCATTAAATAGCAACTCAAAAGATGCTTCTGATGTCATCTCAACTAGGAACTATTTCATTGGATTGACAATGTTACAGAAAAATGTTTTTTTATTTACTTTATAAAAATGTTATTTATTTTTTTTAAAAAAAGCTTATTTTTAATCTCTTTATATATTTCTTTCATTCAAATCTTGTTATAAATGAGAAAACCTTAGCACATTACTACCAAATGTCAGCTCTCTTTGATGACACCACAACAAGGAACTATTTTACTGATTGACAGTATTATATGAAGTATTTATTGTATAAACTTTTTTCGTGTGAAGGATATTTATTAAAAACTCATTAACCAACCTCATTTTTGTAACCTGTCTTAAAAATTTCTATTTATAAAATAGTGGTTATGATTGAGAAGTCATTGTTCTGTACCACCAGATGGTAACTCAAAAGTTGCCCACGAAGTCTATAATGTCATCGCAACAATGAACTATTTTTTGAATCAAAGCCGAACCTGAAACTATTGTATATGATTGTTCAGTTGAAAAAACTGTTGTTACATTTTATTTTTCACTTCACGCTTAAGAAACGCACAAGAAACACAATCAACATAACACCATTATGTATTACACTTGTGGTGCCCTCACCGTATTTCAATATTCTTTGCACTGAACTTACGTCAATAACTATGTTGGTATATATATATATATATATATATATATATATATATATATATATATATATATATATATAGTGGTGATTGGTGATACACGTTTTTAATATAAAAATACTGCCCACTCAATCAATCTTGTAAACTAACATCCTATGCTTTTTATTCAATCTGAACTTTTTATTAAATATTTTAGATGTGTTATGGGGAATTTTCAACCCAAATTTATCACGGCATCTGGCATATATATAGCAAATTCCTCCATACAAAGTATTAAGCAATTACACGAAATAGCAAAAGAAACCAAATGTAAGCATTTATATACATAAATAAAAGTAATTTTAACAAAGATAAAGGAGATTAAAAATGCAGGATTAATTCAAATGAAGCAAGATTAAAAATTAATCCTTATCAAGCCGCCAAATTAAGCTATCGGAGAAACATGTTTTTTTTCCCCCATTCATGCAATTGTTGTTGCCACCAAACAACAACTTCGTTTTAAAATAGCAAATATTTCTATAAATCCCCAAGGAGGTGACAAAGTTAAGTGTTTGGAGATACATGTTTTATTCATTCATCCATAATTGTTGTCACCGAACAATAGATTCACTTTAAAATAGTTAATAATTATATAATTTAACCATAAAAATTTTAGTAGCTAAATTTGATAAATTTTATAAGAAATAAACTTACTCAATACACTTCATAAATAAAATCGCAGATTAGATTAAATTTAAAAGCAATAAACCTTTGATTTAATTTATTATTATTCAATTTATTATAAACTTTTATCATCCTGGAACAGCTTTCAAAAACTTTTTTTTCTTCTTTTCCTGTATTGCAGGGCTTTTAGAAGTTTAGGGCGGAATGAGTTGTCACACATTTCTCTAGAAAAGGACGGTCGTTTTTCTTGTCTCATTTTTCTTTTTCCTTCGTCGGTCTGCCTTTTGCTTCACCATCTATCAGTCACTTCCCTTTCCTCCTGTCACAGGCGCGACAAGCAATCAAGAAAGGTAGAATGATGTATCCATTAATATTTTTTCGCCTTTATTTCTCACCTAAGTAATGAACACTTACTAACTAAAAGAAATTTTGAAGCAGAAATAAGAAATTGGTTCGCGAAATGGCGGGCCATTTCGATCATTTTATTTATTTTTCTTCTTAGAGCCAATTTTCATTATAGATCTTTCTTACCAAAAGTAATAGCAACATTATGTGCCAGCTAATCTTTTATATCAATTACATATTTTTTCGTAAAAATGATCCTAAAATATTTAATCATACAAGAATTTAGTTATACTTCTGATATAAGATATACTTTAAGAAATTTTAATAGGGATTTCTTTACACATGCCGTTTGGTTCAGGGAATTATAGAGATCTATCTTTAAGACAATTTATTTAGATGGATATATTTTTATCCCATCACTCGGTGCATGAGAACCATTGTTTTAAGCAGTTTTACGAAGATTTTGTAACAATAATTAAACAAAAAGAATGGAACTGTATCAGGAAATAAGACGATATTTTAGAATTAAAATAATATTGGTTATTAGGATATTAATTAGAATTAAATTTAGATTTAGAGATATCATCGAATATATAAATGAGCTGATAATATAAATTTTTTTAATTGAAAATCTGAAATCTAAGAACATCCTGTAGGAGAAAGAGTTTATCGAAAATGAATTAAAAAGTACAGTTAATGAAGTCTTTAGTTTTTAAACAATTTTTCTAGTGATATTAACCCCTTCAAGGTAGTAGAGTTATAGCTATCAAATATGCATCATGAAAATAAATGATGAATTAATATTTAACGGTTATATTCTTCAATAATAAAATTCAAATATGTGTCCCACGCATTACGATATTGTACTTCAAATACTTCAAAACAATAATTACTTCTTTTGAACCAAGAAGATCAAAACTTTGCAGTTCTAGTTCTATTTTCATATTCTAGTTATATTCCATTAAAATATTCCATGAATATGTTTATAGTGAATCAATTCTTTGTTAAAAATTTATTTAAAGACTTATATTTTATTTTAAGAAAAAAGGTTTCTTTGGCCTTTAGTTTATTAACGACTAGCCGCTTTGGTGACCAGCTGGTTCGCCATGAGTAATGGGTTCTAAAATTTTCAATTAAATCACATATTCATGTGCCTTGAAGTAACTTCAGGCATTGATTGGCCTGAAATTAATATTTTCTTTAAGATGATGGACTGAAAGTTCTAAAAGAACGCTTTTTCCTAATAATATTCTTTAATTTTATAAATCAGTCAGTTTTAATGATTGATTTAGAAGACTGATTGATGTAGCAACTTTTATTTAAAATATTAATAAAAATATTTTGTAAAATATGGCTCACAGAGCAAAGTATAAAGAAATCTAAAACTCATTATTCATAAATGCATTGTTTGACTCAAAATGCCTAAAATGTAATTATTTGCTTCATTTAGATCAAATTAATAGCATTAAACAATATATATGCCTATTAATATTTTACAAATTGGCCATTGGAAAGGAATTTGAATGCCCATCCTGTATAAATTCAATCATCTATACCAGTGATTCTCAACCTGTGGGGCGCGCCCCCTAGGGGGGCGCAAGCATACAAATGGGGGGGCGCAAGCATATCCAAGAGAAAATGTTATTTTGAAAATTAACTGACTGAAAAGAAAGAACACACATACACATACAAAACAAAATACATTTCGACCTATTTAACAATTAACTTATTGAATTAAAAGAACTTACTAAATTCAAAACAAATTTTATAATTATTAGTGACTTCCTTGAGCCTGTCTTGCAGAGCAAAGTTTTTCGAAGGAGGGTTTAATATTAGAAATAGACACCCTCAGTTTTTTTTTTCTATATTTAGCTGAGATCTATATTTTTTCTTCAAAGAAGCCACCGCAAATCCAGTTTCACAAAGGTGAGATGTTGAAAATGGTAGTATAATGTGAAATTCCCTTGTTTTTAGTGCAGAAAACTCATCATCCACTCCTGCCCAAAATTCAAAGAGCGATTTATTACTAAATTGCCTTTTAGTTTCGCCGATTGCCGTGAAGTTTATAAAGGTTTCTTCCTCTACAATTAAGAGTCCTTAGGGAGTATTTTGAAATAGATCCATCACACACTTGTAACTTGATTGATATCAGTTTGTCGTCAGCAAGAAATTACTTTTTAAATTCTTTGCTAGCATTGCTAAATGATTTTCAATGGTTACAAAAACTACTTTTACATGTTGTTCTTAAGCCTTGTAAGTTTTAATACAATAATTCAAATTTGCAAACATTGTTACATTTTCTTGCTTTAAATTTCTACTCCACAACTGCAAATTTCCTAAAAAGAGCATTAACTTTATCACTCGTATCCAATATATGTGTATTTGCTCCTTGCAGATGAAGATTCAAGTTAATTTCTCGAATATGTTGACTATGTAGCTCAATTTCATCACAAATAAATTATCGCAAAAATTCTCAGCTTCCGGTCTGTTTTCCTCTTCTAGGAAAACGGCGATTTCTTCTCTTAATTCGTAAATACATTGCGAAAATTTTCCTCGTGATAACCATCTTCCCTCGCAATAAAATAGTAACGCTGAATGTACTGCACCCATGTCTTTACAAAGTGCGGAAAAGATTCTTGATTTCAGGGGTCTCATTTTTATATAATTTACTAGCGTTACAACCGTAGTTAACACAATATTCAAACCAGGACTCATTTCTTTGGAAGCCAAAGCTTCTCAGTGGATCATGCAATATGTCCAGACGCACAGTGGTGATATTTGTTTCACAAGTGCTTGAATACTTTGGAGTTTTCCGGACATAGAACGAGCACCATCGGTGCATATTCCGACGCAATTTTTCCATTCTGTTTCACTCGTTCATAAAATCATTTAAGATAGCAAATAATGCGAGTGTTGTTGCTTTGAGTTCTATTGGTTTGCAGAAAAGTAATTCTTCTACTGACAAATCATCACAAAATCCAACATAGGCAATGAAATGAGCATCTTTATTACTATCTGTTGCCTCATCAAATTGTATTGAAAACAATTTGTCAAGTAACTTCGACAAAAGCTGACACTCTACATCTTCAGCTATATCAGCAATTCGACGGGCAACAGTATCATTTGAAAGAGGTATAGACTGCAATTGTTTTGGAAAATTATCTCCAAACATAATTTCTACAATCTCAATTTACGGCAGGCAAAATAAGCTCTACACCAATGGTGGGAGGCTTTTTACATCTGGCTATTTTATATGAAATTTTGTAAGAGGAAATTAAAGCTTTTTCATTCACAAAGTTTTTTTAAACAATGATTTTTGCTTTTCATATGATTTTAATTTTAATTCGAAGATTTATCTGGGTTTGTTTACATATTCACTATGAAGCGTTTCCAAATGTCGTTTAAGTTTATTAGATTTCATGCTGTCTGCCACCAACATTTTTTAGCAAATGATACACAGGGGCCTTACTTCTTTATTTACTTCAGTACTAGTGAACCCAAAATTTAAGTTTTCTTGAGAATGTTTCCTTGATCTTATTTTCGGAGCAACGCTCGTCTGTGTAATAGTTGATGCTTGTCTATCGTCTAATGCTCGCTTACGCCCGCTTAAAAATTTATCCATGATTCTGCATAAGTCTGCTGCCGTGAATATTTAATGCGGTGAATTGCAATTGCACGAAAATATATATAACATACATCATATTCAGAATAGATTCAATAGCGACTGAAGGATCGACTCGAATGAGATTGTCTGGAATTGAAATTGGTGTCATAGAACTTTCTCCTTCTCCCTATGAGAAAAAATTTGTTCACATCTGCGCACGCTCATAACTTAACTTTTAAGCTGACCAGAAAAATTCCAGACAAATCGAAAATTCTCACGAAACCATGAGAATTCCCGACATGGCGGGAAGCAAGAGCAATAAAAAGGCATAGGATTCTTGTTTTTTCAATGCTGAGGATCATTGTTGCAAAATGTCAATAAATTTCCGTATTCTTGGTGATTTGTAAAGTTTAAAATTAGGCTTGTAGTGTAGGTTTCGAGCCAAAATACTCAAAATGCATTATTATTGTATACATTTTATTGTAGGCGGTGGAGAGGGGGGACGCAATGAAAATTATGATTGAAAATTGGGCCGTGAATACTAAAAAATTGAGAAACACTGATCTATACTTATAATAAAGCTCAATGTGTGTGTGTGTGTGTGTGTGTGTGTGTGTGTGTGTGTGTGTGTGTGTGTGTGTGTGTGTGTGTGTGTGTGCGTGTGTGTGTGTGTGTGTGTGTGTGTGTGTGTGTGTGTGTGTGTGTGTGTGTGTGTGTGTGTGGGTGTGTGTGTGTGTGTGTGTGTGTGTGTGTGTGTGTGTGTGTGTGTGTGTGTGTGTGTGTGTGTGTGTGTGTGTTGGCGCTCTACAGGCCAGACCGTTGGACCTACAGCTACCAAATTTGGTACATGTATACCTTGGAGGTCCGGAATGTGCACCTCGGAGCCCTTTTTTCGAATTTTTAATTAGAATTTGAATTAATTAAAATTTAAGCGAAATTTCGACGTTTTTCCGCTATAACTTCCGAAAGTATGATCTCCTAAACATGATTTTTACATCAATTTAAATATTAAAAAATTAGCTTTCTAATGGTATCAGTGTTCTAATGTATAACTTAAGCCTCTATTTTTAACGAATTTTTAAAGAAATATTTTAACCATGTTTTTTAGCACGTGACTAGATAAAATAAAAGAATACCGGAAGTTCAAATAAAAAAAAATATCATTGCAAAATAAATCTACAGAATTGCAACTTTCAGCACGTGATTGGATAAAATAAAAGAAATATAAAATGTGATATTTTCTTTAAAAAATAAATGCCAAGCAAAGGTTTCTACAATCGTTTGCAATATCTATATCATTAAATCAATAAATCTTTTTTATTTACGGTAAACCTAATTGAATTTAGACAGGATATGCATTGAAATCCCGACTTAATGGCATATTTATGTAATCTTTTGCAATATCTGTATCATTCTCGCTTTCTTTAAAATAATATATTTAATATTTTGGCAACATCATCGAAATTTTTGTTAAATATTTTTTAAGCATAACCGATGGTTAAAACTGACTGATTATAAAATTAAAGAATATTATTAGGCAAAGATGTACTTTTAGAACTTTCCATCCATCATCTTCAAGAATATATTAATTTCAGGTCAATCAATGCCCGGAATTACTTCAAGGCTAATGAATATGTGATTTAATTGAACATTTTAGAACGCTTTACTCATGGCGAACCAGCTGGTAGCCAAAGGCGGCTAGTGTATAAATAAAGATAATTTATTCAATTAATGATTTAAATATTGCAAACGATCATAGAATCCTTTGCCTTGCATTTTTTAAAGAAAATATCACTTTTTATATTTATTTTACTTTATCCATTCACCTGCAGAAAGTTACATTTCTTTAGATTTAATTTGCGATGATAGTTTTTTTTTAATTTATTTTTTTTAAATTTGAACTTCCGTCAAAATGATGGCAACACGGTGATAAAACCTAATTTTTTCCCTTTGACGTGCTCTTGCAGATTTTATAGAAACCTTAGCTTTGCATTTATTATTTTAGAAACTGTCACATTTTATAATGAAAAAAAAATATTGAATTAATGATACAGATATTGCAAACGATAATAGAAATAAGCCATTAAGTCGGGATTCCTGTCTAAATTTGATCAGGTTTACCGTAAAGAAGATTTATTAAATTAATGATTTAGATATTACAAACGATCATAGAATCCTTTGCTTTGCATTTATTTTTTTAGAAAATATCACATTTTATTTTTATTTTTTATTTTATTCAGTCACGTGATAAAAACATGGTTAAAATATTTCTTTAAAAATTCGTTAAAAATAGAAGCTTACGTTATAAATTAAAAACACTGATATCGTTAGAAAGCGAATTTTTTAATCTTTAAATTGATATAAAAATCATGTTTATGCAATAATATTTTCGGAAGTTATAGCGGAAAACATCGAAATTTCGCTTAAATTTTAATTAATTCAAATTCTAAATAAAAATTTGAAAAAAGGGCTCCGAGGTGCACATTCCCAACCTCCAGGGTATACATGTACCAAATTTGGTAGCTGTAGGTCCAACAGTCTGGCCTGCAGAGCGCGAACACACACACACACACAAACATTGAGCTTTATTATAAGTATAGAAGAGTCACTATATAGTTTCTAACTAAATACAAAATGTATATTTGAACTATTTTTATTTGCACAGTTTTCTCCTTTAGATTCTTTATTATAAATACAATAGGCGAGTCATATAAATTCAAAAATAAAAATTCAACAAATAAAATTACTTTGTTCACAAATGTTATGTTTTATGAACCTTTTTAATTTATAAAACTTAAAGATAACAGCAAGATAATGATAAATCAATTAAATAATTTCACCATTACAGGAGTTTAAAAAAAAGCATGTAAAAAGAAATAATCGCATGCAATGCTTCCTTTTAATATTTTTAATGTGTCTTGCCTATTGGGAACTTTATATACCATACGCAATATTAAAATAATTTTATGTTCAATTTTTAATTCCAATTGTTAATAGTATTATTTTATTTCAAACCCTAATATAGCTATGAAATCAGATATGCAGCACATTGACTTTATTTAGATTAATAATGAATAATAAAGTTTTCATTCACTTTAATACGTCATTATACATAGAAATGAAACCTTTTAGACATATAATTCATATTACTATCAAAAGAAATGTTGGGATCGATTTGCAAACTTTAACCTTTTAATTGATATTGTTAATAATTTTCTTCATTCAGTTCCACTTAATTTTATTCAAAACCCTGAGTGTGTCCAGTTCAGAAAGCGCATTGATAACCATAGATAATAAATTATGTGAAAATGAAAAAAAAATATTGACATTACTATTGCCCAGCAATTTATATCATTTTTTACATTTGAATGTGATATGTGATGAAGTTTATTGTGTTACTTGAACCAGCGGGTGACCGAGCTCCGCTCGGAGAAAACAGATATCGAAGCTAACTCGAAGATTTAAATTTTCAATTGTGATTTATCAAAACAATACATGCCATAAGAAAATTTGTGAAACCATTGGTGAAAAGATAACCGGTTAAAGTGCACCATTGTAAACTATTCTAAACAAACTTAGAGTTTGGAAAGGGAACTATTCTATACAAAGGTAAAGATTAAAGTGTGTTGAAGTTCAATATTTTTGACAAATTTATTTAGAAAAACCAAAAAATATATACATACATAAGAAACATATTATAAACCTATAACAGTATAAACATAAAACTTTATTAGTTCGCCATATTGGCTATAGATGGCAGCACGTTACCGCTTGAAAATTTAAGTAGCCATTATGGCGAACTAATAAAGTTTGAAAATATCCTATCTGTAACTCCGAACTGCTCGACACTAGCACTTCAAAACCGGCGCCAATCGATTCCTCGTGGCCAAAAACCCCAGACCCCCAAGTTTACCGGAGTTTATTAATTCTGGGGTGATTTTCGACTTGGCAACCATTCCTCGTATTATAGTATTAGATAGATAACTTTTATTATTGAGGTCGCTATAAAGGAGTGATATAGCTAATTGTTAAAATAATTACTAATCTGTTGTCAAGCAAGCTATCAATTTTTGATGTTATCTTTGAAAACTACATTAGATACATGTTCGAGTTTTGGAAAATTCTAAATGTCGCCAAAAGTCTATGCACATTTTTTTTCAAGATAAATATACCATATTTTTACTCGGATTTTTTATTTATTTTCTTTTTGCTAGTTTCATATAACATTTTTTTAAATTTCAAAATAAATAATTGTGTACTTAAGGATGAAATCTGATTCATGATACAAAATTAGTTTTAATAGTGTAGAATTATGATTTTTTTTCATAATTAATTATAATATTCTTTTTCATTCCGAATCAATTTAAATACCAAAAGTTACAATCATTACCTTTGATCCACCTGATACATTCTAACTTTCTGTTAATTAAATACATTAGATTTTAATATAATAGAGGAGGAAAACTATTTACAACTGGACTATACAGATCTAATATGATGTTATTTTTTTCTCATGGGATAAAGGAATAAAATCACCATAAAAATGAGTAAAATCATCAAACATTTAGCAACATAATTTCCATTTAAAGCATCATTTATTGGCTCTCATTTGTTGCGACAATCAATCGTGTTTCTAAGGCCAACAGATTTTTATACAATCATTATTACGGGTTTTTTGTTCACTACTGATAAAATAAATTTTTACAACTTAATTTCTCAGTTGTAATGGCTTTTTGCACCCACACAATGTTTGCAAATTTTTCTTGCATAGCTAATGACTATGCAGAATTGTCAATTTCTTCAAGCCTGTACTTTTCTTCTTAAAACTACGTCGATCAATCAAACAAAGAAAATAAAAAGCGATTTGTTTATGAATTACTCATACTAATATATTGGTCGAATAGGACATATAGAGAGACAAAGCTCTGAACTAAGAATATTTTAAATCTTTTTCACATTTATTAATATGGTATTTTGATCAGATTTCATGGAAAGGAGTTTTTTAAGAAATAACTATTAAATTAAACAAATTACCGTTCATTTAATAATCAGCTAGGGCAAATTTTGATAAATTTCATTCAACTATATTTAATAACGCATTCAATAGCAACAAAAAACAGCATGGAGCATCAATAGTAGATAAAGAAATTCCTATTTTGAAAGCATACTGCAATTGCATTTAATGTGTAATCAAACATTTCAGAAAAAATGCTTTGTTTTATTGTATTGCTTTTATAATAAGTGAACAATCATAATTCAAAATTTCTTTTATGATCTAAGTCAATCAATAACTTTCTTTAAATAATATTTTTTGTTTAAGTAGGTGAATATCGGATTCATTTCTAAACTCCTCGAAAATAACAGATCAGTCCATTTTCATTAGGGTCGAGGAACTTGTCTTTTATGTAACCCTTAATTCATGAAGTTGTAAGAACACTTACCAGTACTGTCTAGATAACTTTATAGGTGCAACTACAGCAATTTTTGATCAATTTTATTCTATTATATTTGATTACGTATTCAAGAACAACAAAAAATATCGTGGGATATCAAAAATAGATAAATACGTTTTGATTTGGAAAGCTAAAATTAAAATAAATTGTATTATTAAATTGAAATAATTAAATAAATTGAATAATTGAACTGGGATTGAAATGAATGTGTACTCAATGAAAGTACTTTATTTTACTGTATTTCTTTTATTGCAAGTGGAAAATCATAAATCATCATTCCTTTTATTATTAAAGACGATAAATAACTCTCTTTAAGCAATAGTGTGAGTTTAAACAGATGACTGTAGATGATGACATTTCCATCTTCCTCGGAAATTGCAGACATTTAATCTATAATATTAGTCCACTTTTGTTAGGGTCGATGAACTAAGATAAGATGACTAACATAAGATAAGTGTAAGTCTTTTGACTTATACTTATCTTATGAAGTTGTAAGAAAATCTATTAGTACTGTATACATAACTTTACTGCAAAATATGCTGTGCCTCTACAACATATTTTGGTACATTTCCTTACATTATATTTGGTTACTCATTCAACAAAAATAACAAAATAGCATGGAGCATATAAATAAATTTCGATTTGGAAAACATACTGAAACAGCTTTTAACGTGTACTCAAAAAAATCGGAAAATTTACTTTGTTTTACTGTATTGCTTTTATAACAAGTATATTACCATAAATCAAAATTCCTTTTATTATCAAAGACGATCAATAACTCTCTTTAAGCAATAGTATGGGTTTAAGTAGATAAGTGTCGTATTCATTCCCATTCTCCTTGGAACTGCAGATATTTAATCTATAATATCAGTCCACTTTCATTAGGGTCGACAAACTTTTAACTATCCCTTTGCATCATCGATATTGAATGACTCTTACGAAATGAAATGGCTGGCAACGATTTCCCAGTTTCTTCAAGAATGAAATAAGAATCTTCTTCAAGAATGACTTTCTGCTGTTTCTTTTTCCTATTGAAACAGCTTGAAACTTTTCGTTTTATTTGAAGTACGATATAATAGAAAATAGAGCAGGGAAAAAAAAGATTAAATGTAAAAGTTCACGTGTAGAAAACATTCGATTATGAAATATGATACGTATGCAATAATCTAAGAAAAGTTAAATATCACGAAAGAAAACTAGAAAAAGGAATCTTTCAATTCCTTCAAGAACAAAATACGTTTTGCTTTTTCAAACTGTGTGACTTTTTTATGTTTTTAATTATTTGATTTACTTTATCTGAGAAATGACAGTTGGAATCCTTATTTCAATTGTATTGTCCATTGTGTAAGAATAATATAGTTATTAAAGAGTTATTTATTCACTTTTTTCATGCTGTTTTGGTTTGGAATTTTCGAAGCCTCAAAATGCATAGGTAGAATTTGTATGGGTCGTAGGTAGTTACCGGCCGATGAAACATGAAGAATAAAATGGAAATCTGAGAGGTGACGTAAATTTTAATTTTTCTAGGTGGTAAAAAAATGTTTTGGAGCTAGAATGATTTACTTATTTTGAAATGAAAAAATCTATGGTTTTTCTAAAAGTTGACAATTGTGCAATATAATAGTCGCATGATCATTTAAAATCAATTTCAGCTGAACTTAAGCGCTTTGTTCACTTTGGTGACATTTGTTTTGTAATTCGCTTCGCATGGCGACTGGACTCACGTTTGGCTCAAATTGGTAACATCTTGCGCCCGTATAATGGAAAAATGCCAAATCTCATCCAGTAATAGTATATAAAAATTCATAATGTGTTCGCTATTATAAATGCAGAATAATAGATTTCATTTTGAATGTTAGGGCCACAAAAATATTTCTTTATATAAGACTAACAGTTTCATGAAACTTTGCAATATGTTTTTGGAAACTACCTTTATTTACTCAAACAACATAAAATATAACTCTACAAAACATGTTTTATTTTTTTTAACTCTTTCATTATTACCTTTCCTGTGTGATGCCAGGAAGTGATCAAAATTTTAAATTAAAGTACTTATAATTTTTGAATTAACTTGAATGTTTTAATGAATAAGACTGAATTAATTCAAATGCTCGAAAAGAAGGGATATTGCTATTAATCCAGTTATTATATTTTTATGTCTCATAAAAAAGTTTTAGCAATATTGATCCAGAACAATGTTGCGGTAGTATTTATTTAGTTTTAGCGAACTTGTTGATGTTACTTTTGAATTGACTACCACATAGCAGACTTTAAAAAAAGTGTGCGTAATAAGAATGTCTCAAAAATATTTTAGTAAATTAACATTGCGTTAATTGCACTTTCAGATCAGACTTTAATCTTAGCATTGATAGCTTCTAGTTATTACATTTATATATGCAGTTTACTTACTATACAGAATGCCGCCATTTTTGCAGTAAAGCTCAAATAATAACTTCCATTTTGCTGAGTTAATTGGACATGCAATATCGAAATCGATAAAATATTTGTTTCAACCCAGGTATGAAAATAGAGTATAGTTTGTTAGTATTATTTTATTTATTTTCAAATTAATTATTTTAATCAATTTGTAAATATATTTGTCTTTTCTCGAAGTAAATATTTATTTGTCATATCTTTTTAATTTTGCAGCAGTTTTTGAACCAAATGACATATCTCTTATATAGAGCAAATCTATTCTGATCACGTTTAGTATTACAGACGATCATAAGGTTTGCTGCCTAAACTCTGAAAATGATTGATTAGACGAACTGAATATTCATGATTGAATGTATCATTAGTTGAATTCTTGATAGCACCAAGCACTCTAAATTTCCTGAAATAAATTTCAGATCTTTAATGTGAAATGGAAATATACTGACATCAGGATGTTATAAATGCTCACAAAATATACATCTGACTTATATAAATAATTAGTGCTGACTTTTCGAAATTCTCCTAAATTTCATTACCGTAGTTCGTAAGAGATCTCGTTTTCCAAAAATGGATCTTAAAATTCACCAATGGTATAAAAATTAGTTGGATGCTTTCTTAAAAAATAAATATTCTTTACTTTAAAGGGTAATAACAAATAATACAAATATTTACAGTAGTTCCGAAAAAATTAGCGACTTCATGAAAATAATTAGCAATAACATATACTGAGTTTTTATGATGATTAAAGAATATGTTCATAAACTAGCGATAATTTTATCTAAAATCACAATACAATGAGGATGATTGACCCCTGGGCACTCAGAGGGCAGAAGTCTACATAATATGAAGATGACACACACATTCGCTTGCACAGCCCCTTTTTACAGCGAGCCCATTCACGCATCTCACAGATAGAACACACAGAAAAACAACCATGCCCGAACCTGGGACACCCAGGTCATGAGAAAGACACGCTACCTCTAGGACGTGGATATCACGCTACCTACGGCCGGGACGCCGGCATCACAATGTAATAAAATTCTGATTGCACCTTTAAGCTAAAGTATATAATCATTGCATTCTCTTTAATAAAATATATATCGTATTTTAAAAATTATAGTTTATTATATACTAGCCGCCTTTGGCGACCAGCTGGTTCGCCATGTGTAAAGCGTTCTAAAATTTTCAATTAAATCACATATTCATTAGCCTTGAAGTAATTCCGGGCATTGATTGACCTGAAATTAATATTTTCTTTAAGATGATGGACGGAAAGTTCTAAAAGTACACCTTTTCCTAATAATATACTTTAATTTTATAAATTAGTCACTTTTAACTATCGGTTATGCTTCCAAAATATTTAAAAAATTCAAAATTAAATTCAATCTTTTAAATTCAATTTTAAATTTTCAAAATTTAATTCAGTCTAAATTCAATCAGGTTTTCTGTAAATAAAGATGATTTATGGAATAAATGATTTAGATATTGCAAACGATTAAAGAAACCTTTGCCTAGCATTTATTTTTTTAGAAAATATTACATTTTATGTTTCTTTTATTTTATCCAGTCACGTGCTGAAAGTTGCATTTCTTTAGACTGGATTTACGATGATAGTTTTTTTTATTTGAACTTCCGGCATTCTTTTATTTTATCCATTCACGTGATAAAAACATAGTTAAAATATTTCTTTAAAAATTCGTTAAAAATAGAAGCTTACGTTGTAAATTAAAAAAACTGTACCGTTAGAAAGCTAATTTTTTTATCTTTAAATTGATGTAAAAATCATGTTTATGCAATCATAATTTCGGAAGTTATAGCGGAAAAACGTCGAAATTTCGCTTAAATTTTAATTAATTCAAATTCTAATTAAAAATTTGAAAAAAGGGCTCCGAGGTGCACATTCCGGACCTCCAAAGTATACATGTACCAAATTTGGTAGCTGTAGGTCCAATGATCTGGCCTGTAGAGCGCCAACACACACACACACACACGCACACACACACACACATTGAGCTTTATTATAAGTAAATAGAAGATTCTCATGATATAGAATATCTTTTTCTGCAAGCCTATTTTTTAAAAGAGTATTAATTTGTTTTTGCCTTGCGAGAAAACTCATTTGAGCTACATTTTCCTTTTATGTCTCATAATTTGTCCATTCTCTTAAGTAATAGCCTATTTTTATGTAAGAAATTTTACTAAGTACATTAAGGAAGTTTATTAAGTGCATTTAAACATTTCTTCTAATAATTTTTTGAATTATCTGTGGAATGTATTTTCACATCAGTAAAAAAATAGATATTTGTATTTTAAAGAAAAAATTGCATATCTTTCCTAGTATATAAATCTGAGAATACTCATTTTTATAGTTTCTTCAACTGCATTGCAAGTTTCAACGAATAACAAAATGTTACAATCAATACTCCTTTGTTATTCCAACACACGATTTTTTAAAATTAACAATAATATTTTCATTTCGACAACATGCACTTTGAATATTTTTCATACATTAAAAAACAATTTAACATGCTATTTTGGTTTTTATAATATATGTATATTTAACTTTTTATCAAGAACAAGGGTCAACCATGCTTATTGAAAACTTAATACAGTGCATTCTCTTTATATATATTGTTTTATAAATGATTTTATAATTTTCCAAAATAAACGAAAAACTATGTGACTATCTCGCTTAATAAAGTATTAGAAAACAGCTGTTAAAAAGTACCAAAACAAAATTATTATTATATTAAAAATTTAATAAAGAATCTAAACAATAATAAATTACTGTTTAAGAACAAAAAGAATTTTTAAGAACCAGTGATTGCAAGTAAGACATCAAGATATTTCAATATTCTTATATTCAGAACTGCTTGCACCTATTAGAAACAACTTAGTGCTTACAAAAAGGGGGAGATTCACTTCTGCATTGTGTAATTAGTTTATCCATCATGTTCCCAACAAGAGCAAATTGCAAGCCTTAGATCAATATCAGTATTCGGTATTAGTTTTATTTTTTCTTCCTCCTTTTGTTACTATTTTCATTCTTTATTGCAACTACGTTGGTAAAATTAGTCAATATCGTAAAACGCTGACTGTCGCGTTAAATGAAGCAATCATAAACGGCTTTACTTTATTCTTTTGTGTTTACTTTTTATTTGTTTTACGCTGCAGCGCAGTAGTTTATCAATGTGCTGGTATCTGAAGCATGAAGAAAATACTCACTTTTTCTTTATTTTTTTTCAATGCACGGCGTCTAACATTGTGTCATCTCATTGACTATCCATTATTTATTTCTTTTTTTTCCTGTGTGTGTATGTTATAGAAGCTTGTGTACAGTCCCCCCCCCCTTGATTTCATCCCCACACAGGAATACGAAAATTTTGTTTTTGGTTTTGCTCCGATTTGTTATGCCGCTAACATGTTATTTTCTTTTACTTTTTTATTTTTTTAACAATTCACCGTGATAAATAAAGACAACTAAGCAGAAAAGGCACGATAAATTGACGTAAGGGAAAACGATTTTGTCGTTAATGTTGATTAGAAACGCTTCCGTCAATTTTTAAATTATTTATTTTTTTAAAGATTTTTTTTGTCGAGTAAAAAAGAAAATTCAGCCAGGAAGTATTCAAAGTTCCAGTCAATAACAACATATGGAAAAGAAATTACTGTTTTAGTACTTTTGTTTTTTGTGAATGACACGAGTGACATTTGTTCGCTAATTGCTGCCACAGTTACTTTGCCAAATAATGAAAAAGAAAAAATTTTACTTTGATTTCTTCGCTTTGGTTTTATAAAGCATTTTTCTGACAAAATAAGTAGTTAAACGAATGGAACCGAGAATTATTTATATGCAACGAAACATTTATTTAAATGAAAAGATAATTTGATTCAAATGATGAATAATAAACTTTAAAAGAAAATGGGTGAAATAATTCGTAACTTGTTAATCATTAACTGTTTTCTTTAATTATAAGCAGCATGATTTAAATACATTAAATATGGACAATTTATACAGGAGGAAAAAAGTAAAATGTTTGTTTATTTAATTATTGTTCGCTTTCCTCCACAATATACGAAAATTGCATAGAATTTCGTTTTGTTTTGAAAAGCTACATTTGGTTATATAGGAAAGGTAAAATGAAGATACAAGGTTATTTTTGTTTAAAGACCAAATACCTTGTGGTCGATTAAAAAATATTAAGAAATTTACAATTAAATGTTTTCTGAAATAATATCCATTATTTAAACGAATTAAGTTTGGACAATTTAAACCGACGCAAAAAGTAAAATATCTTCTTGCTTGATTGTTTTTCATTTTTATTCTCAAATTTTGGAAAACAATATATGAAATGTGCATAGAATTCCATTTTGTTTTAAAAAGCTGCGTTTGATAAAACAGGAAACATCAAATGAACAACTAAGGTTATTTCTGTGTAAAGGGGTGAAACCTAAATTGTAAAATTAAAGACATCAAAGATATTTAAAATTAAACATGCAATTCTTCCATGCTGTCAGTACAAATGCTTTATTTAGTGCGATCCTGTCATAACTCACCATAAAAAAATATTAAAATGAAACAAACATACCATACTCCTTTCCTTTATGAATGTTTGATGTCATAAATTGCCAGTAGTAAATACAATGTTATTTTCACAAATACATCCAACTGATATAGTATAATACACAGTTATAATTTACTCATCATTCTTAATTAAATACAAGTAAAACAAATAAAAGTCTTCCTTTTTTTTATTGATAGTGGCTATGAAACTTATAAATGAAAAGATGTTTTAGATAATTAAAAAATCTTTAAGGTGTTTATAATTTTCCATAATTATTAAGAAAAAAAGTATTTTTCAAGCGAGAGTAAGATTACTTCGTTATAAACATGGCCAAAAAACATCTAATATGGTGTTAGAAAGCAGAGAATTTACTCATAAGAAAGTATGTAATAAATCTTCAAGCATTTAATAAAATGAATTTGTGATTTAATAGTTAGCTGAATATTTTGAATGTATTTTAATATGATAATATTTATTCTATTATATAATGATAAAATAATTACATTTGATGATATTATAAAGATGTTATGTTTGCATACTAACTTTTTTTAAACAATATTATATGCCTAACATATTGGAAATTATTCCTTAAATTCAGTTTATTAAATATATTGAAATACTTGGTATTTGTTCCAATATAACTTTGTGAAATATAGTCTGCAATTATAATCAAACTGCAAATGCTTGGTTATATAAAAGATGATAGGAAGAAATCAAAAATCGCATATCATCAAAACTGAAAAATTATAAGAATGAAACGCTTATAAAACTCTTTTTAATGAAATTACAGTTAATTCTTTGAAATTTCTTATTAAGTTCATATCGTAATACATATTCAAGTACTTGCAATGATTCTTCAAGAAATGAGATTCATTTTTATTTTATAAATATAAATGATTGCTTGAAAGTTTATTTGAATAAATTCAGCGCTTGTATAACTTTAATATTTTGTTTATTTGTTCATTCATTTAAATAATGGTTTTTGTTACTTCGACTTATAAATGTCAAGAGATTCTGTTAATAGAAAAAAATTTTATGCACATAAATCAAGATTAGATAATGTTTTATATATGTTTATTGTGAAAACTGTTTTAAATATATGTCTATTATGGAAAAAATTAGCAATGTATTTTTAATAAAATGAAAGAGTTACAAGTAGAAGTAAATACAAATTATACATGAAAGTAATATTTCAGTTTTGAAAATATAACTAAAAGTTAATTTTATTTTTCAAGTATTTCATTATCTTGAATCTTCTATCAAGACTAAAATAAAGTTTGTATTTTACATAGAAGTTTCACGTTTTTTTTAAATATATAACATACAAATTCTGCATTTCATTTCATGATCATAAAGCACATTTTACAAAAAAAAATTACTCTAGTAATAATTAACTAAGTTAGTTCATTGAATTTACATAGATGGAATTAAAAATTTTGTACGCCTTTATGGAAAATTCTCCTTAGTATATTATGCATAATTCGAAAAATTACTCTGTATACAGCACAAAAAAATTAATGATTTATATGAAAAACAGTGAGTTAGTTAACAAAGTACTGAAGAAATAATTTCCTCACTTTAAGCTAACCGCCTACGTTCAAAGGAAAAATTTTGAAAAAATTGATTTTTTAGAAACTATTTTTGGTTCTTATATGTATTATCAATTATAAACACTATAAATACAAAAACATTATCGTAAAAATATAACATATTTTGAGAAATAGGAAAATTTAGTGAAATTTGACCAAAACGGTTAGCATTCTACACAAAATTGTAATACAACAATTCTATTTTTCTTTGTGCACACGTTATAGAATATAATGATAAGTGAAATGAACCAAAATCTAAGAAACATTTTGAGATGCAAAGTTACGGGTAAAAATATACGCAGATATGCATTTTCTCCCTAAATTCGCAACTTAATTTTTCTAAAAACACTTATAAATGTAAAAGTATTTAACCAACGAGAAAATTTTTGGTACATTTCATTGCCTATGTTATTTAAAACACACTCTGAAATTTTTATGCAAATACCTCTATCAGTTTTTAGGATATCATGTTAATGGTGGATAATTTTTATGAAAATTAAAATTGAAGTGAAAGACAAATTTTAGCTGAAAAATAAATTTTGCTTAAAATGTCTCTGTATAATAGGTTAGACCTTCTTTTTCTAAGAAAAAACAAACTGTTTTGGAAAGAAAAAAAATCTGAATGACAAGAAATAACACTTTAAAAAAAATCGCCAATGTGGTCGAATACCAGTGTTTTCAACGTAGTCGGATATTAATCATATTTCAAGATTTTACTCTGAAGGTAAACAGTGGAGATGATGAGTAAAGGAAAGCAATTACAACTAGATATTTTCGTGATAATAATTTATTGGTGAGAGTGTTTTCCTTCTTTTTAAAAACATCTTTATACAGGAAATATAAAGACTGATCCAGAAGTGCATTAACTGTTATTAAAATTTTTATTCATATTACTTTTCTAAATTAAGTAGCAAAATTGGAATAGCATTTAAATATTAATTTTTTATCTTGATGTTTTTTACCTGAAATTTCTTCAAAACATCTTAATTCAAGTATTTTGTAATTTTAAAATTTATTTTGATGAGTCGTTTTCTTTTACTCTATAACAAATTAAAAGTGTAATTAAAATGTTCTAAAGTATTATTGTTGTACAACATGTTCTCATTATTAGCATAGTTTAGAGCGTTTCTTTGCTAAAGAAGGTAACAATTGTATTAGTAATAGATAATAAAATGAGTAAAATGAAACCATTATTTTAAAAAACTTCATAATTATATATGAGCAATATGAAATCATTATATTAAGAAGTCTCATAAATGCATGAGTAAAATGAAACCATTATTATAAGATATTATTAAGCTCGAAAAATATTTTACAGCGATATTTCCTTGTCTAGAACTTTTCCGACAGCCATTGTCTCTTTAAAAAACATATTTGGCACTCCTGAGTGATTGGTAATTTTTTTTTCTTGCCTTGAAGGTTTAACATAAGAAAAATGTACTTCACCAGACAACATATCTTTCAACAAATGACGTTATAACAAAAATAGACTTTATAGTTTACATGTTGAATGGCTTATACTGCAATCAACAGTAAAAATATGGAAATAATTATTCACCTAAACTTCATCCTGAATTTTTTTTTCCTTTTAGAATAGCGATTATAGATCCATGTTAAACGTTTCGTAAATATTTTATACTGATGTAAAATGTGAAATTATGGATCATTTTCAGCATCTTCTGGTAATTCTTTTATCTTTTGATGACTATGCAACTTTTTCCTTAAAATATTTCTAGAACTTGATCATTTTGATGAAAGATTTCCTGTGAAAAGTGCTGAAACTAAACCTCACTCGATTTTATTTATATAGCAGAATTGCTTTATTACCTATTGGTTACTTACCGGTTTTGAATTACCATAATCGTGAGCATGAAATTAACTATTTATTTTTGTAGTCAGTTCTGAATGAAAAATAAATTGCGCACGAGGCATTCACTTAATTTATTCTTGCATTCATCTTTGCTTATAATTGCTATTCAATCAGATAACATTTTAGAGTAACTTTCATTTCACTTCCATACATGAATTGTTACTGCATGAAATTCATGTATTCCGTACAGTAAGATGGAATTCCATACATATTTTTTTTAAATATCACTGTTCTTAAATTTTTATTTAAATATTCTGCAATTTTCATTTCGATCAAAAGGCAGATCAATATCAACGTTTTGCATTTAGAAAATGAAAGGAATACACATTTTGTGAATTATTTTAAGATATTACCTTTTCTCGGCTTTAAAATTGTTTATTAAACAACTTTATCAAGTTTTAAAGTTATTTAGTAAATATAATTTAACAGGTTTAAATGATATTCTAATATCATTGAAACTGCAATCATGGCATATTTAAATAAAATAGATTAAACTTCACTGCATAATTTTGTGTTCATCGATGAGATAAGCTTGTCCGTCCTTATTGTTAAGATTATAAAAGAACAACGCTAAACAAGTTGGTCGACGTTTGGAAATTTTACCAAAACGTGATCCAAATACTGAGAATGGTGAGATTTTTCACGAGGGTCTATCCGCTTAGAATTCTAAAACGACAATAGGAGAGAATTCTTTTGCTTTGCGAATAACAAGTCCTCCTAGGAGTTCAGAACCGAGAAGAAAGCAAGTCTCTGGAGATCTTGCAACAAATGTGGACCTTTATTCAGTTTGAAACTCTGAATTTTGAGAAGAATGACAAACTAACTTATTTCATTTATATTTAAAGCACGGTTGTTTCCTTAAGTGCCTTCTTGTTGATACTGAACCAAAAAGTAATCCTTATTATAAGAAGAATGTTGAAATCGACAAAAGGTCAAAGTCATAGGACTTAAGTATATGTGTAATCAGATTTTTAATCTTTCTTAATCGTATAATGTTCAATTTCATCTCACCATTTATCTTCACACAAGAAAACACTATATGATAAATCTAAAGAGCTGGTTTGAATGTGCATTATGAATGATGAGTGGGAATTAATTCACTTTTTAAGTCTATCCTTGAAAGCAGTAATAGAAATAACTGCATCTGACATTTCATGCAAACAAATACTAAACTGATACATGATAGACAAAGTATTTAACGAAATTTAGAGACCATATTACTTTATTTTATTACTTTAATTCATTAATAAACAATACTGATTCTCTCAATACATTAGCATATGAGAGTATAAGCATTGCTCAGTTGTTTCAAAATTAATTACATATTTCTTGGTTATAAAATTTAATTTATTCTACTTATGCTTATTTATTTATTTATCATTCTTTTACGTATTTATTCGAATGCTTTGCAGAATTGAGACTTCGTCATCGATTTTTCACACCTTCATAATGCTCAAATGTCTTTAAAAGGGTGCACTTGTGTATTCTCTAAGCCAAAATATTTCTTCAACCTATCTAAAATTTATTATCAATTAAATGACCAATTTATGTTTGGAAATTTGAAATAATTTGATTTCTTCATTTCAGGAAATTGATGAAATAAATCAAATTCTAAAAAATAGTAGAAACTAATTAAAATCGAAATTAACTTTTACTATAATAAAAGTGTGTTTTTGAAATAAGTCTTCGTTAAATATTTTTAAACAAGTGCATCATTCATAATAAAAAAGAATTAAAAATTATTAACACTATTGTAATAATCGATAATCATACTGCATCAGCTTATAAGTTCAAGCAATTTACAAGATGTTTTTTGCATACTAAGTTTGTGCTTGGTTTGCAAGCGCAAGTTAGGAATAATAAATAATCTTTGATGTTGATTCCAAAACAAAATGTTCTCATGTTGTTGTAATACAATGTAAGTCTTAGTAATTTTTTATTACAAAATACGTGTTCATTTAATAAGTATTTAATGGAGGAAGACTTCTGACTTTAGGTAGTGCTGGCATTTCTTGATCTATTAAATTAATCAAAAGCATAAGTTAAGCCATATTAATACATATCACATTCACTTTGAGAAACAAAGGTTCTTCCTCATTTAAATTAGCAGGAATATAACAAGGAATAAAAGCAAGATACTGTAAAATCGTATCGGAAAAGAAATTGAGAATTTTCTTAACTCGCTGTTAAATTTTAAAGTAAATCCAATGATTTATGATGAGCGATGAAGCAGTGACAATACTGCATTTTTACATTGATAAAAGATGTTTTTCATAGGGATCAGTAAGAGATCTTTTAAATATTTGGAAAACAATATAGAGGACCAACAAAAGTACAAATACTAGAGAGGACCAATTCAAAAAACCCACATTTTTAATGACAAATGTATAAGGAATAAGCGTATTAAGACACAGATGCTCTGTTTAAATGTTAACTGCAAATGTTTCATTAGTGCAATTTTGATTGTTCACATTGATATTAAGCAAAGTGCGTTTTCCTTTATTTCTCCAAATTTTTCCTTGTAATTCTAATTTGGTGGAGTTTAGATTGCTCCTTGAAGCTACTTAAGGTTTAAATTATATTCTTCCAAGTGATTTCTTCCAAAGTTAGAGCGACCTTTAGATTTGGTATGCAGGGATTTCTTCTTTACATTAAGATCATATTTTACTAAAATCTAGTTGAGAATGAGAATTAGACTTTCAATGTCTACTAAAAATGAATACGTCGTGTGTCATGGATTGAAATATGACGCATGCAATGAATACATCATATTTCAATCCAAATTTTGACGCTATGGATTTTGGTTACCAAAGATGATATTTATTTCAACCATTTGTTATATGGTAGGTTCAATTGTTGAAATATTAGTTTCTATAAACTATATTTATTATATTTATTTGACTTTAATGATTTCATAATATCTATTTCAATGCAAATTTTATGAAACAAAACCTGACCATTTAGGTCCCTTCCATCTATTATTTCTGCCATATATTTCCATTACACTTTGTAAATGTGTAAAATACTTAATTATAAGCACTAATAAAAATTGATATAAGAATAGGCAAATAAATTAGTCTCAACTAATTTTCTCACAACATAAGCGTACAAAAATAATATTATGACATGAAGAATTTAAAACTTTTATGATGAAATATCCTTATTACCAAAAAATAATTAATTTTTGTTCAAACTGTGTCTTTTTCCTTCTACTAAGTTTTCTGTCCAGACAAGTTTTTCTACTATCCCTATCAGTCCAGACAAGTGATGATTACATTGTATATTAAAATACTTGAATCCTAGACATGCATAATGAATTGAATCAGAGATATTTATACCAATTTTGCATTTTCAGCAGTACAAGTTGAGAAACAAACTCTTCTATCAGGTAATCCTCTGCTAGATTGTCAGTTTTAAAGCATTAACTTCCTCGTGTCAATTAATATTCCAAAAGTTTATATCAGCAATCCATTGTACGATAAGCATTGCCATTTGCTTTTAAGATGTCCACACTAGAATAAATTGCGCTTGTTTAATTGTTTTATGTTTTCATAATGGCGATTTCAAGTGCCTATCGGCATGTTTCAAGGCATTTATGACCAAACTTCCAGACTGTCATTATGTTTACTTTTGTTTTCTAAACTAGGCCTCAATCCCGAAGAAAAGTTTATGACCACAATTATTTTTAGATAGATTAGAAATTTAAGAGAGCTTTTAACTGCATAAAAATATATAAAAAATAAACAGATATTATAAAAACTAACGGAAATTCCGTAATCCAGTAGTGACATTAAAGTATATATCGTAAAATACTCCAAAAAACTTGAGCTCTTTGACTCCTTAATGTTCATAATATTTCAGCTTTGTTAACCTCTCATGATGATGATATCAAGTCCACGTTAGCAAAAAGGGGTACAGTAGCCTCTGAGGATAAAAACCCCTGAGCATCGGAGACCAGAATTTTTATTTCTATTATATTAATTGGAAAGTAATTTCGTTTTCGTGTGTGAAAACGTCAGACAATTTTAGTATAATAAACATATATTTTATTCTATTGTATATTTGACATTTTGGTCCAATATCTTTTGCCATCCTTCTGGTGGTAGCATGATGCCACGTACATAAAAGTTTTGGTCTTTGCGAGCAAAAAACCTGATCGAGTGTGTTTTTTTTACTTCTTTCTTTGAAGTGAACGTGTTATCTCCTAAAACATTGGGCAGTCACCGGAATAAATAATAATAAGAAGGCACCAGAACTAGAGAGTATGATAGGTGTGACATCGTACTCCATTCAAATTGGTCACTCGCCAAAAGCTTTTACAAACTCGTATGAGGTCTCACACTATCTTGGTGGAACACTATACCTTTCTGTTAATTGATTCAGACCTTTTCTGTTGAAATGCATCCTTCAGTTTCTCCAGTTGATGACTGTAGACTTCCAGATTAATTGTTGTGTTTTTCGGTAAAGCTAAAAATAACCATTCCTTTAAAATCCCACAAAACAGAAACCATCGCCTTTTCTTGGTGGGTATTGACTTTTATTGCTTTGAGCCTGCTCATTTTTTTTACATCATGAGGACTAGCATTTGACATTTTTATTTACAATCCATTTTCCATCCCCAGTAATGGTTCACTTCAAAAATGGATACTTTTCGTGGCATTTGAGAAGAGAATCGCAGGCGTCAATGCAGCGATACAAATTTCTCTCCGTGAGAACATGGGAAACCCATATATCGAGCTTCAAAGTTAAACCCAGACCTTTCAAGTGGTCATGAAAAGTGGAATTTGATACATTTGACCTCCCACCCATCTCACGTGTTGTTGTTCGGTGGTTTGCATCAACTAATGCCTTTATCGTGTCTTTATCTGCTTTAACCAGCATTCAAAATCAAAATTTCCTGATCGAAATTCAGCAAACCAGTTCTGGCACTGGCATACTGTCGGCACATCTTCTCCATTCACATCGGTTAACTTATTTCTGGCTTGAACATATTTTTTACCTTTTCTGTAGTAAGAAAGTAAAATATGAAGAAATTTTGCTTATGCTCTCGATATTTAAAAAGTCACCAGTCAAAAACTACTGAGCGGAATCAAATACAACTTTTCACACACAAGCCTTGCTACTTAAACTCTCAAAACATATACTGACTATGGGGCTTATATGTGGTTAGGTGCAAAAGACACAATTAAATCCTTTATCTGGAAACAATGAAATTACTTCCCGAACAACCCAATAGCTCATATGAAGATGAGACTCACATACTGTATTGTACATCATCCTTTTGCAGAGGGAGAGGCTCTTTCATCTCACAGATAGAACACAGAAAGAACATACGTGGCTGAACCAGGACTCGAAACCGGGACGTTCAGATCTCTGGAAAGGTGCAGGGCATCGGCTTCTTAACCTCTAAAACATATAGAATCCCGAAAAAATGACAAAAAAGAAAAGTAATTTTTATTTTAAAGTGTAAATTTTAATTTCAAAGAATATATGTAAGTCGATACATATAAGACAACGTAGTGCCATAGAAAATAATGCTAACAATAGTTTATTGTGATTAAGTTTAATCTTCTTAAAAAATAAACATGAACATCGTTTTAAGCATATGCTAAAATGTTATAAGAACTATCGTTGAAAAAATTCGGGCTCAGCTTGGTAAAAATCTAGTTAACTTTATTTTTTTTACAAATACTGTTATAGTTCGCCCTTTATCACAGTAACATATTGCAAGCAAATATTGCACATAAGAAGAAATATTCCGCTTCATAAGTAACGGAGTCAATTGAAAGTGCTTGACAGCTAATCCCTTTTTATAAATTACAGTCTTTTAGGGATTATAAATCCAGAACCGTACTGAATGAAGCTTATATAATTTTTTTGCTCTCGTTTCTTAAGTCTTTGTTTTTCAGCTCTTATCTCCAACAGCGTTATGTTTGTATTCATTCTTAACCCATCACATGGTAGGAATTTTGCATTTTTTGTTCATTTTTTTTTTCTAAATCCTCTTTCATTCATAACTCCAGAATGCTGCCGATAAACGAATATCTCTGCATTGAGACACTAGTTATGCAGAAGATCGTAGAGAAAGTTGACATCATCAGTCATTTTAATGACTTTTAGATGATTATTTCTGCCCTCTCGTCGATTATTTCGCTTTCGGAAGAAGAGGAAGATGAAAAAGATGAAAAAAAAGACTGTGTTTGACGAGTTGAGCGATGAAAAAGAATTATAAAGGATTCTTTGTTCTTTGTTAGTCTGGGTGTAATGTATTCTTAGAGATCATTATTTACAGCGGCTATTCAGGAAAAAAAAATACCGAAGAAGAAACTTGTGCAAGCATTTTTCATATTATTTTTTTTAAAACTTACAATCTTTTTCGTTGAACTGAGCTAATGTAAATTGATGATAATAAGTGTTGACTGATTGCCTCAGCTCATCTTAGTTTGCTTTAAATTTATTTTGTGCGAACGAAGCCAGTGCTGCCGCTTTCTTTTCTTTTCTTTTTTTTATTCTTCTTTCTTTTTTTGTCCTTGATGGGAAACAATTAAATTAATTTAACTAGCTCCAAACATTGTGGAACTGTTTCACGTTTTAAGTACCTGAAGAAAAATATTTTTATAATTCTTTTCATATAAAATCTCATTTAAAAAAATTATTCAATATTTTTGATATGCAGATTTATAGTTCAAGGTGGAATTCTTATAAATTGATGCGAAATTGAAGAATAATAGCAATACCATTACAAACTGTAACATATGATCATTTAAAGAACAAGAAAATGTGGCTATAATAGCGTAATTTTCAATTAATATAACTTTTAATACACCAATTTAAAAGTTTCTATGTCTAGTTTATTATTAAAAAAAAAGAAGTTTTGATTAAAATTTTCTCTATGTATAACTAATTTTAATTATATATGTCAAGTTGAGAAAATATTTATTTACTAGATAAAAAAAAAGCATACAAATATTTTAATGTACATAAACAATAGAAAAATGCAATAAAATAGATGTAATAAAGAGAAAAAAATCAAATTATTTCCTCAGAAAAATGCCAATATTGCCAATTTATTTCAGAAAATAACTTCTTAGAAAAGGATTATATTCATAACTTCATATCCAAAGTAATAGTGTATAAGTGTAAAGGACATAGTATATCCAGCTTCTTCAATATGTTAGATAACAGACACATTATAAAAAAAGAGTTTTTAATTATTTTTTAATTTCTTCTCAATACGAAATACAAATTTTTAAATTAATTCTTTTACCAGTTGGAAAATAAAGTTATAATTTGCCGTGAAGTTTCAAGTAAAATGACGACAAAAAAAAGCCTAAATATAATAACATGATAAAATACTAATTTGATTTTAAAAGGAATTTTATTATTTACTAATATCACGACCCCCCCCCCTCCCTCCGAATGAGATGCTTCCGGCCTGGTTGTTGGATCTCGCCAGCCTGGTGGGAGCAATAATAGTTGGGGGCACTGACCCTCCCATCGATGACGAGACGTACTCCCTACAAAGTGGGTTGTACCGTGTCCGGTGACGGTCTTTAGGAATGAACCATAGTTCCCGCCAGTGTTGCTGTAGCGGCGGTCCGGTCATTCAGTTCTACGTGGCTAATCCTTATGTCTTCGGGTGGCTTGGAGATAAATTAGATAACTTATTTACTAATGTCACATAATTATATAATAAATTTCTGCATATATATTTTTAATACAAATTATTATGTACTTGATTTTTCTTTTGTTCTTGCTAAGAATTTCATATATAATTGGGTTTTGAGACACAAAAAGACTACTAGATCCAATTGTATCAAATTATAAAGGAGAATATTAATAAGGGCATTAACAAATCTAGAAAAAAATTGATTCAATTTTGATCAATGATTCAGATTATTTCAGCTCTTAAAAACTAAAATGTGATGTCTCTTTAATTGGTTTGCTAAATAATGTGACAGTTTACGAATTTATTAATTAATATAGTAAAAAAGACCATGACAAAGGTGTAAAAGTTAGATGCTGGAAGATAAATTTTAATACTGGATGTATCCTTTTTTTCATTCTCAATATTCTCTATCATGTACATTCACATATGAGCAGAATTAAACATAATAGATGAATTTAAATGCTTAAAAATGAGAATCATATTTTAATAGAAAGATAATAAAAATTATAATGACAAATCATTTGATACGAGTTTCGAAAGATATAACATAATTCGTCTAAGAGTTTTTTTAAACTGAATTGTTTTGTTTTTCTCAATTATCAAATTCTATCCTTATGTATTTAGATTTTAAATCATATTTGATCGAGTCAGATTAAATTAAGCATTTTTTATAGTTTGAATATAACTTTATTTAACTCAATAACTGGGATATGAAAAATAAATTTCATAATTTATTTCACATATATCTTATACTATAATACGAGGAATGGTTGCAAAGTCGAAAATCGCCCCAGAATTAATAAACTCCGGTAAACTTGGGGGTCTGGGGTTTTTGGCCAAGAGGAATCGATTGGCGCCAGTTTTGAAGCTCTACGGTCGAACAGTTCGGAGTTACAGATAAGATATTTTCAAACTTTATTAGTTCGCCATAATGGCTAATAGGTTTCAAGCGGAAACGTGCTGCCATCTATAGCCAATATGGCGAACTAATAAAGTTTCCAGAAAATGATCCGGAACTCAAGGAACTGATCTCGAAATGGATGATCCATAACCCGTGTGGTGATATGAACCCAAGCGCTCCGTGCATGGTCAGCAAACATGGAAGAAACCAGTGCAGATGGGGATTTCCAATGGAACATCAAGACATGACATCGCTGGTGGACGATGAAAAGCCGAGGTTTAACCGGTTATCTTTTCACCAATGGTTTCACAAATTTTCTTATGGCATGTATTGTTTTGATAAATCACAAATGAAAATTTAAATCTTCGAGTTAGCTTCGATACCTGTTTTCTCCGAGCGGAGCTCGGTCACCCGCTGGTAAATAAAATGTTAGACAATTTAGATTTTTTTAGTAAATAAGATTTGATAGCAATTTAAATATAAGTTTATGCTACGTATCTAAGAAGTTCCAACTATTAACGTGAATCTAAAATTAATTTGAAAAATAACAAGGAAATGGTGTTTTTATTTACAGGTTGTTAGAAATCTTATATTGCTTCATTTTCTACAAAAAATTATGTTAGATACGAATTAGTTTTTATTTATTTAAATTATGAAACAAATGAAATGTATTTTGATGTGTTTTATCGGTATTTTACATAAATTAAAATCCTTTTATTTTGTAATTTGTTTATTATTATGGAATTTTTGAAATGCCTTTTTAGAATGCAGCCAATTTTTTTCCATTTTTGATGCCCGTTTATAAATAATAATACCCGCTCAGTAATCTTTATAAGATGAATTTTTTGAAAGCGAAATTCAAAACGCTGTAACAAGAAAAAGAAGTTAATTAAATTCTCGAAGAGTTTTTCATTTTCTTTTTCCAAAAGTGTGTAAAAGTCGTTTACTCCGAAGAAAAGGAAAAATTTGAAAATCTCGTTTCCTCTATTTTTACTCTTTATTATTTTTTACTTCGTCAAAATTCATGAGGTTGAGGAAGGTCGGAAAAGACATCGATTTATTTTGAAGTAGAAATGTCACCGGATTGAACCCTTGGGATTCACCGGCAAGTTGTTGAGAGATAATATGTTGTTTTTAGTTGTTTCATTTGTGCTCAGGCATTTTAAAGAAAATGTCGGATTCATTGTAACCACTGATCTAACCCCTGAGTCACTGTAACCACTAATTTTTTTTTCATATATATGGTTTTATAAATTATGAGATTCATTTTGTACTTCAGAAATTAAAATATATTACAGATTTTTACGAGAAATATTCTAAACATGCTGATCAAATAATACATTGCCGAATCCAGGGATATGATTTATAGTATGGAAATTCATGAATTTGAGAAAGGACTGTAAAGACATCGATTTATTTTGCAGTAGAAATGTCACCAGATTATTTACCAAATTTCATGACTTTAGAACTTTGTTAACACTTGTACAAACTTGTTCAATTAAATTTAACTTCCCTAATATTTACAAATTAAAGTAACTATTCCAAATTACGATGTGGAGGTGCTCGTGACCACTTGGTCACACCACGGAACTTCGAAATACCACGACGTTGTCGTGCTCCGTTTGTATTTGTGCTTAAACATTTAACAGAAAATGATACTTTCAGTGCGATCACTGATATTTTTTTATATATTAGTATTTAATTTCTACAACAATTAGAATGGATTACCTGATTCATTTTGTATATCAGATATTAAAATCCTTTACAGATTTTACGAGAAATATTCTTACGTAGTTGATCAAATAATGATAATGGCAATTCTATGAATGTGGTTTATTGTATGAAAATGCGTGAGATAAGAAGGGTCGAAAACGACAGATTTATTTTCAATAGAAATATCACCAAATTGAACTTTTGGGATTCACCGACAAGTTTTTGAGAGATAATAATACATAGCTTCTAGTTGTTTCATTTGTGCTCAAACATTTTTTACGAAATGGCTTGCCAGTGTAATCACATTTTTTTTAATTATATGTTTAATTTGGTTTTTAACATTGAATACATCTTCTGAAGAATTTTCATCCCTAAAATATCAAAATTTTTGATAAAAATATAAACTTTTTTGAACTTTGAATTACAAAGAGGAGGACCGTTTAAAATAAATTTTTATATGACCGCTTTCACTCGAAATATTACTGACGATAGTTATTAAAATTCTAGGAAGTTATTTAATCTCATACATTCAGTTAATTGAAATATTGCATTTAATTCAATAGTCTGTTCTTATGTGAGTCGTTATCCATATTATAATTATTGGAAACTTTCAAAAAAATCAATCATTTATTTGCATTGTATCAAAATCTGTGTAACTAGTATTTTTAATAATTCCTTAAACATTATTATAGCAACAACTCATCACTGTTAAGCTTTCATAAATTCTAAATTAGACGTCAATTATTTTTTCTAATATTTTTTAATTACAAATTTCAAATAAATTTCTAGTATTTGACTGATATATTTATTCGTCAATAAAGATTTTAAAAATTGTAAAAACATCTTTAAATTCATTTTCATTCATACAGAACAACCCCTAAAAATGCTATCTGTCTAATATTCATTTTCTTGATTATCTTTCAAGCCTTAACATCACGAGCTAAGAAAAGCACAGTTAAAATTTTATTGAAAGTTTTGTTTCATTAAATGAAAATCTTCACTATATTATATTCATTATACTTGTTTTGATGCTTGCAGAAAGTTTTTGATTTAACCCGAATGAATTTTTTAAATAAAACTTTCTTTGAAATGATAAATGATCAAAGCTAAAAAGAAATCAACGATTTATTTCTCAAATATATTTCATAATTATAATGAATTCATTTAAGAAACTATTCCTTGTTCTCTGAATGTCACGTTTTTCAATGAAAATATTACATAAATATAGTCTGATTATTGCTATTCACATAATTTAAACTAAATATTTAAAAATTTCATCTTATTCGAGAAAAAATAATAGAATAATAAAATGAATATCGGGGAATATATTTATTTTAATATATAAAAATTGCCAAAACATTATTTTTCGAATATGTTTTAAAATTGTTTCAGAAAAAACGACTAAATTAAGTAAGAAGAGATGTAATAAAAGCAAGTCGCCTGGAAATAAATTTGATTTGAAAATTTTCAGTAAAATATTAAATTCATCAGTTGATTATATAATTAGTTAGATGAATATGTTTCTATTCACTCGTTTTCATTGATAATTTTATTAGATAACAGAATAAGTAATATTATAAGTAGGAATGGGAGATCACGAAACTTCTTTATCATGATATATCGTCCAACACATATCGATATTTTTCTATATATCGTATTATCATTTTTATTTATTTTCAATTTTAAGTTATAAATATAATATTTAACATATTGAATGACCCAAATAGCTTAATATTATTCCAAATAAAATTAAGTTTCAATTTAAATTGTAAAAATATTTGTTTTCTTTTGGCTAAAAATAGCTAGAAAATAACTTTGTTTTGTCGATGCCGAAACAGTGTCTGTATGTTATAGTTTATAACGCGGAATTTGAAACAAGTACTTTTATGTATTTGAATATAACCTTATTTATAGAAATATTTACAAAAATTATGTATGAAAGTGGAAAAGAATAAAGAGCAACAACAATAATAAACTCTAACTGATAATTAAAACAATATCAAAAGCACAAATTTGTTACAAATATCTATTTATTGTATCGCAATTTATCATGAACTATTATTCATGATCATGATTTCGATAGATTGTTATTTTTCGAAAACTGGATTAAAAAATAGTTTTTTTTCGATAAATCCTAAATTGGCACAGTTTAATTAGTAAATGGCTATCTATAATAAAAAATAACTAAATAGTATTAAAAAAGAACAAGGAAATAGAACAACATTCTCTCTAAATTTTATTCAAAGTTAGACAAATATTTTCAAAAGGTAACTGAAAATTTAATGTTTATTTCAGTTATTATCCATAGTGTTTTGGTGTTATGAAAAAGTCCACTGCTGCAAGAAATATTGACAGATCCATATATTTCCTTTTCGCCTTTCTGTCTGTCAGACTTACACGAAATCCCTTTCAGCTATCAACAGATATTGACGCCTTTCTGACAGAAGAAAGAAAAGAGTTAGCGGCTGTATGTGACAAAATCTAAGAGGTTAGGCATAGAAAAAAAATAGTTTCATACTTTGTAATTTATTTGTTAGCATAATTAACAAACTTACCTCTGAATATTCTTTCAAAATAAAAACGAATATTGATTTCTAAAACGATAAATTTTTTTGGTTGCCATTCTGTTTGTACAATGTATTAAACAATATATGAAAATTCTTTGAAATATTTAAAAGTAAATTCATTTTTCTAGATTTATAAAATTCTATTTTTAGTGATTTTTCGTGTATTAGATGCTTAATATAAAGTGTTTTTCAAAATGTTTTGATTATTATTTAAAATGTATCAGAATGTTGCAATTTTTCGGAGTGTACTATAACAATAAAACATATTTTTGTATCATTTTCTGTTCCACAATATAAGCCATTCAGTGGCATCCAATTGATCGGTGTGCATTATTAAGTTATATTATTACTTATTTTTTAATGTTAATATATCTTTTGATGACCATAAAAAGGTGTTTTACACCACATTCCTCAACCTTCGTCGCTCAAGAACGAGTTTCTGGTGGTGTTTCAATACTTGCTGCAACTGACATCCCTTCCATGCCCCTGAACCTTAACACCAACTTTCAGGCTGTGGCTATACGTATTCAGACACAATCCTTAATTACAGTTTGCAACATTTACTTACCTCCAAATGTCAGTCAAATAGATCTTAATAATTTGATTTATCAACTTCCACGTCTTTTTATAATTATTGGCGATCTTAACGGCCATAGTCCCCTATGGGGTAGTTCTGATAACAATTCCCGTGGTCTAAAGATAGAAAAATTTCTTTCAGATCATAATTTATGTCTCTTAAATTCTGATGAAAAAACACATTTTCATTTACCTACACGTAAATTTCATTCAGATGACCTTGAAATGTGTTCTCTATCTCTCTTGCCTTTTTTGAATTTAACAGTTGACAATAACTTGTATAACAGTGATCATTTTCCATTAATTATAACTGACAATAGACATAATGCAAATAGTATTTTCAGGCCACCTAAATATATCCTAAATGCCGCCAACTGGCAACGATTTACTTCACTAGTAAATTTTGATTCTGAAATAATTAGATCTTCCACTATAGACGATGCTCTTAATTATACAGGGTGTCTATAAAAGAACTCCGGGGTTTTAAAAATTCATATCTCACCAACTATAAAAGATAGCAAAATTTAGTCGATTTCTCTGAAAAGAGTAGCTCAAAAAGTTTTACTCATACGAATTGGGAATGTTTGCATCAACTGTTGGCGGCGCTGCAGGGCGTTGACCTTGAAATGATGGCGACTCCGCAACAAAAGGCTCAATGTGTTATTTGACTCATAGAAACGAAGTCTGTAGTTACCGTACAAATAAACTTTCGACGTAACTATGGTGTCAACCCGCCTTCTGACAAAACCATTCGTCAATGGTTCAGTGCATTTAAGGAAACGGGAAGTGTTTTGAAGCAAAAGTCGCCGGGTAGGCCGAGTGTGTCTCAAGAGAAAGTGTACAGAATCCGAGCTTCATGCCTTCGAAGCCCTAAGAAATCGTTGACAAGACGCAGCCTGGAGTTGGGGTTACCAAGATCAACTGTCGGTAAGGTACTTCATAAAAGACTACGTTTAACTGCTTACAAGATTCAACTTGTACACCACATCAAACCAGCAGACAAGATTAAGAGATACGACTTTGCTGTTTCAATGCTAGATAAAATTGATGACAATAATGGTTTTTTAAAAAGTGTAATTTTTAGTGACTAAGCTTCTTTACATGTGAATGGTCACGTAAACCGGCATAATTGCAGAATTTGGGGTTCTGAGCCGCCCCATGAGTTCGTCGAGTACGAACGCGACACGCCCAAAGTAAATGTTTGGTGTGCGCTTATGCATTACAGAATCATAGGTCCGTTTATTTTTATTGAAAGAAATATCAATGGTGATGTCTACTGTGATATGTTGGATGAGTATCTTTTTCCTCAGTTAGATGATATTGAGGCGGAGAAGGGATTAGTTTACTTTCAACAAGATGGGGCCCCTCCACACTTTAGTTTACGTGTGCGTGAGGCATTGGACGCTCGGCTCGGCAACAGGTGGATCGGAAGGGAGGGACCTATTCTATGGCCTCCAAGGAGCCCTGATCCGACTCCGTTGGATTTTTTCTTCTGGGGGCATATCAAGAATCTTGTGTATGCAGAGAAAATTCATGATGTTCAACATCTCAGGGAACGAATAGTCAATTGTGTGGCAACCGTTCCCCTAGACATGCCCGCCAGGACATGGGAAGAGGTAGAATACCGTTTAGACGTCTGCCGTGCCACTAACGGGGCTCATATAGAACTTTACTAAGTTTTAAAAAACTTGAAAACGTAAGCTTTTCAGTCATGTATAAAACATGTATGTATGTTTTTTATTTCATTAAAATATTTTGCCTCAAAACCCCGGAGTTCTTTTATAGACACCCTGTATTGTCAAAACCATAATTGAAACAGCAGATAAATCAATACCCAAGACGACTGGTAATTACAGAAAACAAAATAAACCCTGGTGGAATTCTGACTCCCAACAGGTTTATAAGAAACAAAGAAAGGCTTGGGATATTTTCCGCAGGCGTCCCACAGCTGAAAGTTTCATTATTTTAAAAAAAAACTAAATCGGAATCCAGAAGAATTGAAAAAATTAGTCGCAGAGCGTCATAGCAGAAGTTTGTTTCTGGCATAACATCAACTATATCTAGTAAAAAACTTTGGTATAAAATTTAAAAAATCTCTGGTGTCCCTCAATTGAATAGTGTTTCTTATTTTAGTTGATAAAGGAAAAATAATATCCACCTTAAAAGACATTGCAAATACCATCGCCTCGTCTTTAGCTGATACATGCAGTAGTGAAAATTATCCCCTTAAGATTTTAGAGAACAAAAAGAAAGCAGAAAAGCAAAAATTGCATTTTGATTCTAAGATTAATCTGTCCTATAACTGTGATTTTAGTTTTCAGGAATTTCAAACGAGTCTCTCAAAGATGCATGAATCTGCACCTGGCCCAGATAATATCACCTATACCATGATCAAACATCTAACAATAGAGTCAAAGAAGAATTTGTTACATCTATACAACCGCATTTGGCAAGAACACCATTTTCCTGTTATTTGGCAACAGGCTCTAATTATTCCTCTCTTAAAACCAGGCAAAGATCCGACTAATCCATCTAACTACCGTCCAATAGCTTTGACAAGTTGTCTTTGTAAACTAATGGAATGAATGATAAATAACAGATTAATTTATTACATGGAAGACAGTAAATTGCTACATCCATCCCAAAGTGGACTTAGAAAAGGTCGTTGCATCTCGATAATATTTTGGCCCTTGAAACCGATATCCGTCTCTCTTTTCTACAGAGAAAACATCTAGTTGCTATCTTTTTTGATATTGAAAAAGCATTTGACAGAACTTGGAGGTATGGAATTTTAAAATACTTACATGACATCGGATTAAGATGAAATCTTCCCATTTTTATAAAGAATTTTTTTAAAACTCAAAAAAATTCAGGTCAGAGCGGGAACAGAGCTTTCAAGTTTTTTTAGTCAGGAGGAGGGTGTTCCCAAGGTAGTGTTTTAAGTGTAACCCTCATTATCGTAAAACATTTTAAAACAACTATCCCCTTTTGTGAAAGGATCATTATATGTTGATGACCTGTACGTATCCTGTACAGGAAAGAATATGAATTTTATCCCAAGACAACTGCAGATTGCAATCAATAGTATTAATCAATGGTGTAATGATAATGGCCAAACTATTTCTACTTCGAAAACCTCTTGTGTCCATTTCTGTCAAAAACGGAATATTCATTTTGACCCTGAACTAAAATTAAATGAAAACATACCATCTGTCAATGAAATTCGATTTTTGGGTGTTATCTTTGACAAAAAGCTCACCTTCTTGCCTCATATACAGCAGTTACGGAAAAAATGTGAAAGGTCTCTAAATATTTTAAAAGTATTATCGACTACAGCATGGGGGGGCTGACAGAATCCCCATGCTTAAGATTTACAAGGCTACTGTACTCTCTAAGCTCGATTATGGCTCTGTAATTTATGGCTCCGCTAGAAAAAGTATATTGCAAAAATTGGATCCAATTCACCATGCAGCTCTTCGTTTATGTACAGGAGCTTTCCGAACTTCACCCATTAAAAGCCTATATGTCGACAGTTTTGAACCATCCCTTGAATCTAGAAGGCAAATGCTTCAATTGAATTATTATTTTAGGATTAAATCAAATATAAGCCATTCATTTCATAATTTTGAACTGCGTCCTTTTTTTATTCGATTGGCCGAAGCCAGGCAATCCTTTATTCCTGTATTTCATAGGAGAGTGCATAACATTCTTACGGATTTAAATCAACTCCATTTAAAAGTAACCCTTCAACCAAAAAATAAGTTCCCTCCTTGGAAAATTCCTGTTTTTCATTATTTAAACCCTTTTGCAAATTTTACTAAATCTGACACATCAGATATCATCTATCAACAAATATTTCTCGAACACAGGAAGCATTATGTTGATTTTATTCCAATTTTTACAGATGGATCCAAATCATCCAATAATGTATCTTTTTGAGTTATTTTCCCGGATAATGTGTTTTCATTTAAAATTAATTCTTTCTGTTCAGTCTTCACGGCAGAGATAACTGCTATTTTATACGCATAGAAGAAATCTATGATAGACTACAAAAGCAATTCATTATTTACACAGACTCCCTTAGTGCATTAGAATCTCTTGAATCATTTCATCCTCAGTATTATCCCCCCTTGTTTTAAATGTTTTGGATATTTTAAATAAACTAGAATCTAGAAATTTTAATGTTTTATTATGCTGGGTACCGTCTCATGTTGGGATTGTGGGCAATGAAAGAGCTGACAAAGCTGCCAAATTGGCGACTGCCTCAAAGAATACTTCTGCACCTGTAACAGACTTTAAAAAGCATTTAAAAATATCTCTCTTAAACAAATGGCAAAGAGAATGGGACATTGAAAGTGAAAAAAAGCTTCATCGAATTAAACCTAGTATCGAACTTTGGCCTTCACAAATGAATAGAAAAACGGATACAGTTCTCACCAGATTGAGACTTGGTCATACTCGGTACACGCATCGCCATCTGCTGTTAGGAGAACAAGCTCCAATGCGTTCTCGGTGCAATTATACTGTGTCCGTCCAACATGTCCTTTCTGAATGCCCAAATTTTGATACACAGCGTTTACATTTTTTTAAATCTAATAATATTGATTTATCTGCTTTACTTGGAAAAGCGCCCCATGATAACCTCTTACCCTTTTTAAAATCTATTTGTTTTTATTCACACATTTAGTTTTTTTTTTTCAAATTGTATCAATCAATTGTTTTTTCAAATTTTAAATTGTATCAAATAATTTCAAATTTTTTACCTTCAAATAACTTCACTTAGTCTGGCGCAGCATGGTCAAATCTATGGCCCTTGTGCCAAAAAACCAAACCAAACCAACCAACCAACCTCAACTTTCGCATGAAATAATGAAGTTTGGCATAAGGTATGGCATATTCTTTTATAAGACTGAAAATTAACTGATAGAATGATTTGATTAGACATAGAATGATGCTCTTGATTTGTTACTTATTAATTAACCAAAGTAATGAATAATTTAAACTATCTTTATATAATAAGCTAAATGAATCCTTTCCTTAAGCCAGTCTCATTTCTAAAATTATTTTAATCATCCATGATTTGAAAAAAAATGAAATTTTAAAGGGTTAAATTTCAAATATGTATTTTACAAAATACTTTTCATTGTTTCATTTACTGGATATATTTTTCACACATATTAAAATATTAAATAAATTATCTGTGTCCATGTTACGAGTAATGTATAATAAAGAATGAATTTTAAAAATAAAAATATTAAAGATTAGAACCAGCCTAAAACAATATCATACATTCATGTTTCTAAGCAGAAATTCATATGGTCTTCATTTTGTAAAATTTAAAATCAAGTTAAATTAGTACCATAAGAAGAAAATAAGACAATAATGATGTTATACCCATGCATAATAGTTAAATGTTCCAAGAAAAATTAGTCCTCTAAACTCATCAGCGTTTTATAATAATTCCAGATATATAATTATTATCACCCAAAGCAACGTATAATTTTTAAGGCTAATTTAGAATTAATTTTAGTCTTATGTCAGATTTAAAAGACTGTAAATTACGAATTCAATTCAGACTGGTACATTTATCAATGTTTCGAAAATTATTCTATGTGGATAGGTAAACACGAGATTTGTGAATTTGGCTTTAAAAAATGGTAAATAATGTTAGGTGTAGTAACATAATTAACTTCAGTAAAAATCGCAGTCATATTAACTTCTTTTATTTTATGAAAATATTAGGGAAAAAATTTCGATTGCTTGAGGATTTTAATTTCATAATCTTTCAATGAGTTTCTCCATTTTCATTGTTGGAGTTTTCAGATTGATATAAAATACAAAAATATTTCTTTAATTACCTAAAATTCTAAGCCTAGTTAAGTCGGATGATCGCCAAATTATTTCACTTCGATTTTATTCTATCTATTTGGTTAGTTAAAACGTTAATTATGTATTGATTAATAAATATTATAAGGTTTAAATGCGAAATTTTGTATAGTATTTCAAAGGCAGAGAAAGACAATTTCCTTTTTAGATTTTTTTGTTACATACTTCTAGCAAAAGTAAACAAACTGATTCCGAATTTGCTTCAAGAATTTTATATAATATAAGAATCCAGAAGGGTACAACTCTGTCATAGTTAAGTTTTGTTATAATTACTCGTCAATATTATAAATAATAATTTAGAGAAACTTTATCAATAAAATTATTTGCATAATATCTTAGGAATTTTGTATATATCAATAACATTGGCTGTTTGAATAGATTATGTATAACCAATAGATTATGTATTTGAACATTTCAATATAGAAGTATCCATATATTTTTACAGTTGGCAATCTTATCTTTCAAACGTAAATGACACAATATTACATCTTTTTAATAACTTGAAGGAAATATGTAATTACATAATTTGCAGTTTTCTCTTCATGTTCGTCATTATTACTGCAGTATATAATGTTTACTGAGATGTAATCATGCAATTTATCAATAAACGATATAATTTTCATAAACATAAAATCCATAATAATGAGTATAATTTTCAGTTCTTATTTACCTTGAAATTATTTTATTTACATTTTGGAATATTAATCAATTGTAAACGAGTATAAATTATTGCGGAAGTTTTCATGTTAAATATCACGTAATTAAAGGATATTGAAAATAAAAAAACAGTTATTAAAATGCTTTTACCTGAATTAAGTAATTAAAAAGTTTTGTAAGTGAAAAACAAAAATAAGGAATTTTTAAAAACTGATTATAACACATTTACTGCTTCTTTTTTTCCATCATCAATTTTTATTAGAGAGATGTGAAAAAAAGCAACACTTTTTTAAAAAAAAATTCGTAAAATACAATTCAATTAGGATACTTGTTCGAATTCTGCTATCGATAACAGTATATTCTGTCCGAAAGAAGAATACCTTCCTCGACATGACCAAATGAAAAAGGTTTCTGAAGCATACATTTTTTTTTCTTAAAAAATAAGATCCCTTAACCTTTACTTCGAGTTTGAGACTTTTTAACTTTCTAGCATTCACTTGTTTTTTTTTTTTTTCTTTGTTTCTTTCCTAACTCAACTTTTGAAAACTTTTTAAAATAAAAAAATGTAGTAAAAAATTAAAAAAAAATATTCTGTTTTTACCTTGGGGATGTTTTTAATCTTTTTTCCCTTTTCTTCTTTCATGGCTCTACTATTCTGTTGGAAAAGTAATGAAATACTTTGAGCTTAGTAGGTACCTACAAATGAACATGTTTGGATTAGGTCATCGTTGGTAAATTTTGTATTTGTGGACCAAAGCCTCTGTAAGCTGATTTTTATCCTTTTTTTTCCATCATTTTTGCTCCTTTAACTTTAGGCGTCAGAAAGTCTCCGAACTTTTTATCTTCAAAACTTATGTTACTTTAAGGAAAGAATGAGAGTCGTTTTTCTGATAATCTTGAACATTGACGCAACCGCGATTCTTTATACTATCCATTCTTTGAGAGAAGAAGTACATTAAGAATTCAATGCTGAAAGATTTCTTTGCCGTGTGGAACAACACTGCAGCAGGAAAGATTCGCATCGAATTTCGTAAACCTTTTTTTATCAATGAAATACTTTTTAGTTTTTTTATAAGATCTAAACAAAGGAAAAAACTTTAAAAAAAGTCACAAGATTTTCACAAATTTTCATGTTTGTCTGCCCTGAGTTAAAAGGGGGGAATTTCCCATTTTTTAAATTAGGCATGTTTGTACATCACCATAATATTTCAAAGACACACTAAACAAGCATTACAAAATTAAATATGGAGACATAACAGTAAATTTATGGATAATATGGAGACAAAAATTCTAGTTAATATGGATACATAACAACAAATTTTTTTTGTTATGTATCTCCGCATTTTCGGTATTATGTATGCTTGACTCCCAATAATTCAAAAATGCATCGAGTAAGGAGAATGAAATTAGTTATGGATTCATAACAATAAATTAGTGGGTGAAGAAACACCCTACACTTCATATAGCAATTTCACACTCTTGTCTGCTACCATTATGATTAAAAAATGCATTGAGTAAGAACAATGTAATTAAATATGGAGACATAGCAATAATTTATGTGATAAAAAATTTTCTTTATTATTTATGCTCATTTGTCACCATAATAATTTAAGAATGCATTGAGAAAGGAGAATGAAATTAGCTATGGAAACACAGCAACAAATTTGTGGATTAAAAACCATAATTTTTGGAATTATGATTGTCTCTCTCCATAATAATTCAAAATTGCATCGAGTTAGGATTATAAAATTAGATATAAAGGTATAACAACAAATTTGGGGATAATTTTGTGCGAAGTTCGTTGAAAGTAAGTCTGTGTCCATGTCAATACAATAAGTCAAAAACTCAAATCAACATGTATATGAAATTCTGTATATCTTTCTAATAATAATAAATGTATGCATTAAAACATTTGATCCAACTCTTATAATTTTTGTGTTCAAAATTTTAGATTTGTATTGAAATGTGTCCCCTTTAAATTCTAAAGGAAATTCGCCAAAAATAATATTTTGATATATAAAATTAATAAAATGATAGCAATAGTAATAAATGTAGTAGAAACAAAAATAATAATGATAGTAATTAAAAATGGCAATTTTCATCATTATATTACCAATCTCTAAACCTGGAAATCAATAGAAAAAAGACTCATTCGTCTAGACTAAACGTGACCTTAAACAGTTTGCTGAGTATCTCCCTATCCTAATCCTCACTAGCTTTAGAAAATTTTATTTCTTTTAAAACAGAATCCGAAAAGAAAGATTTTGTACTTTTTAAATATGATAGAAAGTTATAGGAAGAATTTCCAGCGAACTTTTACTTTTGGTGGATTTTTAATATATTGCGTTTATGTAACGATTAAACTATATAGAGAACATAAATAAATAAATAAAAAAACTGTCTACGAAAATATTTTGAAACACATTTGTCAAGTAATATCAGTAAATATTTTATTACTATTTTGTACCACTTGATTCTATTTTTAATTAACATAAATTTGCCTACTATTCATATTATTTGATTTTAATGTATCATTGCAACTAAACTATCATATCGGTTGAAAATAAGTTTATTAAATAATAAAAAAATAATTAACTATATTTGATTTAATTAAATTCCAATTTCTGCCTCAAAATGCAAGTAATTTCACCCTCACTTTATATCTTTAAATAAAGCAAATGTGATTTTTTTGTTACAATGTAATATTTCTCAATTATAGGGGATGATCAAATTTTTAGTTTTCAATTGCAAATACGTAGGCATATCATTATATTATAATTATTTGATCTCATTGACTTTCATATTGCTCAAATAAGGTGGTTAAATGTAGCGACTTAAAAAAGTATTGCTAATAAATTATGAATGTGTTTAAACTACTAATTAATAAATTCTTTACATTCCAAATATTGCCGTCAATTTATTCATGTTTACTTTATGGTGAATTTTTTTCTAGATTGCTTTAATTTAATAGATACCGTAATTAAAACGCGAATATATCCAAGAAATTCTCTATCGATAAATAATATGTATTGACGGAAAAATTAAGACCAAGAAAAATGAAAAGAATTTCCAGTTTATTACTAGTCTTTTGTAGCAGAGGGAAAAAACACTAAATGTCGAATATTTGCTTCCGTTTACTTTCCAAGTACTTGTGTAAATTAACGCCTTTCCCAGATTAACTATTTCTTTTCTTGTTGGTGTTATTGCTCCTTTTCTTCTTCATGTTATTTTTTTTTCAGCTTTGAAGTTCTGTAAAGAATTTTCTCTGCGTTTCATATTTTACTAATTACTGAATTTTTTGAGGTCTGTAAGAAAAAAAGACTGAAAATGAAATATGTAATGCAGCGAGCCCTAAAAACTGAGTATATGCAAGTTTTTATCTGCCTATTATTCACGGCAACAACCACGAATGTGTTTTTATAGCACTTAAAAGCATTTTTATTTGGAAGAATTTCCCTCTCTTTCTTTCTTTTTTCTTCCTCTTTCGTCGTTTTGTTGTTTCACCTTGTTTTTTTTTCTCTCGTAGATGAAAAACCAGAAAGAAAATCTTGTGACTACATTTATTCAAATGACTTCTTTATTCAATGATACACGCATAAAAAAGAGAGGAAAACTATTTAAAAACTGAAATTTATTGCACCATTTGCATTTTTATTGAAAAAAATAAAAGTAGAATTAAAAAGACAGAGAAAGATTTTGGTGAGCAATCTTGAAAGAGAATCACAAAAAAATTTCGAAACCTTAATTAAAATGGATTTTTTAAGGAGTATTAAAATAAACATTAAATAAAAATTAGTTAACCAGGTTGTTGTATATAAAATAATATCTAATTAAATTAAAACAATCTTTAAAATGCGATTGCATTTAATTTAGAAATTTTAAGCAATTTTAACGTACATTTTAATAAGAATTTTTTCATATAGTATCAACTGTATTCGAAAATTCTATATAAAAATCATCTAATTTTGTTTGAATAATTTTTTAGTTACGATATAAATTGTTCTTGATATTTTTTATTTCTTTCAGTATAGCACGTTTATTTTTTTAAAAAATTGGGACCATAAAGTATTCATAACTTCTGGTTAAAGTACGGAAATGCAATAAAAAAAGGAATATATGCTATGGAAATTAGACATATGATACTATATATATACGCAATGCAGAAATATATATTAAAATAATTGAAATAATCCTATTTATTATTATCAAAATTAAATATTAAAAGCTTTTAATCACATGCAGTATGATCCGCAAGATTAATTTATTACAGACTTGACATGTGTGTGATAATTGCAAATAAATTTGCATTCCATTAAATAAATACTGATTTCGGTGGCTAAAATCCGGCACTTTTTTAGATACAATTATAAGAAGATTTATCTATTGCAGTGGTTCTCATGATAAAACTCCGGGAAAATCTTGCCCATGTTATCTTGAGAACAGGATAACTAGAATAATTTTGTTTGGATTTTAACTGGCTTCAAATATGTTGTTTAAATAGATTCTTATAGGAAGATTTATCTATTGCAGTGGTTTTCGTAAATATTCCGGGAAAATCTTGCCCAAGTTATCTTGGGAACAAGATAGCTAGAATAATTTTGTTTGGATTTTAACTGGTTTCGAATATGTTTGTAGAAATTTAAAAATCTGAAACGAGTTCGTAAAGGACCCATCTAGTTCAAAGAGGGAGTGAGTAGAAATGGCTTGTGGTACTGAAATTTTCATTTCGCTATAACTTTCTTTATATTTAAAATAAAAAAGTAAATCCATTTAGCTAAATTAGTTCCTAATTAAGAGGAAAAAAACTTTTAAATTTAAAATTGGTCTGCTATCTAATATTAATTCCCGTATCCAGTTGATAATTATCCAGTATTTTAAGATCTAATATCTTACGAGCCTGAAAGGGATTTTCAAGTCCTAATTTTGATTCCTTCTAACATCAAAACTTTCTGTTTTTAGAAAGGAAAGATGTAAAGGCTATGTCTACCTTTGTATGTAATGTCTACCTTTGTATGTAATGTCTACCTTTGTATGTAATGTCTACCTTTTCATTCCAGCTTACCGAGAATATTTTTTAAATTTAATTTTCGACTGCGAATTCCAATAATCAGTTTGTATTTTTATGTTTTAATTATCGGTTAGAGTTTATTATTGTTGTTGCTCTTCATTCTTTTCCACTTTCATACATAATAAGTTTGTATGTTTTTTATCAGTTTTCATCCTTTAGTTTGTCTCTATGCCATCAATATTTTATTCTACATATTTCCTTAGTGATTCTAAAAAAACAAATTATATATATATATATATCCAATATGAAAATAAAGAATCATTTATAGGAATGTGTTTAAGTTACAACTGTACTGTTTCTATGAAAAATAATTCTCATTTGTAAAACTGGGTACAAGCTTAAGTTAAAAATTCGGCTTATAGCTTTTCCAGGCACATTCAGTCAATCACTGAACAGTCTTGACGAATGCTTCATCAACAATAGAGCAGTTTGTAATCATTCCATCCACCTTCATACTCACTTTAACATGACCTTCAAATCTAGGTTGAATAACTCTCGCTGTATAGTACAGATAGCCAAGCGGAAAATGCTATTTAATCTTCTTCATGATGGAGTCAACTATATTGCAGAAATCTAAGATTTTCTAACTGTTGGGGGAGGAGGAGAAGGATAATTCCTTTCTCGTGAATTTTCAACGAAATCCTAGTTAATGGACATTCATGATAATGGCATATTTTTGTCTGCTTTTGACATACTTTCACATAATTGTATTATTTTGTTAGCTACCATATCTGTAAATATTTATTTTTGCAACGGACTGTATCGAGAGTGGTAGAGCTTCAAGAACAGCTACGAAAATACTTTTTTCAATCAACAGATATCTCGTATAATATCTTCAGGTTTGGGATAAGAGAATGAGGCCTTATAACTTTCCTCCTAAAGTTTTTCACTTAATTTTCTATATTACATGTAAAGACAGAAATGTTTTATGAATTTTTGTATCTGTCAGAAGGAAGTACAGAATAAGACAACGCATGACATTAATTATAACATCAGTATTATTACAACTCAACGATTATCTTTATGCCTCCATATCCTTAACTTTAACAAAATGCCCTAAAGAAAATGACCATACAAAATTGCCAATATACTATTCAAACTCATCTATGATATATCAGTAAACCGTCGATAATCAGATTAATTATATTCTGTAAATCTAATTCCTTCATGCATTACTATAGTATAAAAGTCATTAAAGCTTCTAAAGTACTATATGATTTAACTTTCTCAGAAGAAGTATACATTTTTTTCATTCTTTATTCAATCTTTATCACACTTTCCTGACGCAAGGAATTCTTAAGTCTTCTTCAACAATCGCAAACTACTGGACAGGCTTATCAAACTTTTAACATATAGTAATATTCAGTTACTTAATCTGCAATACTCTTGACGTACACTTCATCGCCATAGTCATATTCTTTTAAAAATATATAACGGTAATCGTACTTGGATCGGTGTTGGTACTGAATCAAATTATGATAGTATAATTGTCAGTCTGCTTGCTAACATTTATATTCCTTGTAACGTCATTTTTACAATGAAAAAATGGAGGATAGGTATGAGCTTTCTTAGAGCAGTCCAAGCATAAATAATCGCATCTGAAAGATGTCGATTCAATTACCATCAATGTCCTCCATATTCTAACAATAGTAATGGCATTTTATAATAAGCCAAGAAAAATAATCCTTAATGATATCAAAAAATTCTGTGACTCAAAATGCTTGAAATATTTAATTATTTATAAGCCGAAGTTAAGTTTTGTAAACGATTTAAACCAACCAATCCATTTTTGCTTGTATGTTAAAATAGATATTTCTAAAGAATCTTTTATAAAATAGCCATAAAGTAATATTATTCCCTGACTTAAATAAAACGTTTCCGGAGGTTTATGTCTAGTAAACAAAAGTTTGATAGAAGAGAAAAAAGAATCATAAAATGGCCCTTTTTTGTGTGCACTTCGATGCATAAAATGTGTTTAACCTTTGGCATTCTTTCTATCTCATCTAAAACAACAACCATTTGTAGCATCGATCTTCATTATCAGAGTCTTCACTCAAGGCATTCAGTATTTTTGTTTTACTTCATGCCATCGCTTTCATTCAACAATCTTAATAGACTTGTCCAGATTTTTATCAGGTATAAACATAAAAATAAAATATTAATGTTGTCTCTTCCAATATTTCTTGAAGGAATCGATTTTTTTTTGTGTTTTATTTATGACTGTCAATTTTTGGGGCTGTCAATTTTTATTGTTATTACCCTGTAACTTTCGGGAAATTCTTACCAAAACCAATTTATGACAGAAAAATAAGAAAAGGAGGCTGTAATCTCTCGTCAATTTGTTACACAAACTATCTATATCCATACCAGAAAGATTTCTTTTGTTTGTTTTTTTCAGTGGAGATGCGATAGGAAGACTTTTTAAATGATCGCTATTTGTCACTTACAGAAGAAGGGACATTTTTAATTTACAGATATTTTGAAATACAGACTAAGCTTATCCCGTCAAGTCTCTTATAGTTTGAGAACTTGTAAATTAGGTTATGTTTTTATATGTATTTCAATAGTAAATATAATTCTAAACCAATGAATTACATTAAAACATTTTTATAAGTTTAATTAAAGTGTACATTATTATCTTAATAATTGCTGTTGATATTTTGAAATGTTTTTCTTTATGTTTTTGCAAAAATAGATAATTTGCCAAACATAAAAATTATCTTGTTAATGAAGTGAATTTCTGTATTATTAATTCCTTATTTTATTTATGATGAAGAAAAGTCTTTAATGTTTTTAAATGACTTTTGTTAGAATCATGGTGAAGTACTGACGTGGTTTTTCTGTCTACGGCAGGAAAACTAGATCACATGAAATCATTCAGAACTTATATAACAATAGAAAAATATCAGGCTGAATTTTGTTTTCAGCTTGTGGAGAGTCAGCGCAGAAAAATCAGAACTTCCATAACTCAAAAGTTTTAGCAAATCCTGAATCAAAAAGGACCAGAAAATAATTGCTTTTAGAATGCATATAACCCCAAAATATCACATATGTAAAGACATAAAATTTCATATATAAGCGATATAAGATATAATTTTATTCCATAAACTCTGTGTGGTTACAAAGTGAAGTGGTTAGAAAATAATTGTTTTTATATCATGTATAAACTCAAAGCATCGCATCTGTAAAACCCGTTGTATTGCTTTTATAAATGAAATAAGCTGCAATTTTACTAAAGAAACTTTAACCCTCTTAGTTCAGATTCGCCCCAATCACACATCTGGCAAAGCCTCGATTTTCGGAGGATTTGTGTGCATTAGTGAAATCTAAAATAAAACGTAATTCGCTACCAAATAAAAGGGGGGAATTTCAATCTCTTTTCGAGTACAAAGTATTTTCCAGGTTTTTCAGACAACGGAATTTTCACATTAAATGGTAGTAGAGTTCAATAATATCACCTTATGTTTAATATTATAATGTCACTTTATGTTTAATATTTATGAACAATTAATAGTTAACCCGTAACTTGAGACAAGAATTTCCTCACACAGTCAGAGAAATGGAGTCAAAAAGTCTCCATTGTTATTTTTTTCTTGTCTGTTATAAATAACATTGAAGTATACTTAGAAAAGACAAGATATTTTTGAAATCATACAGGTAACAAGAATATTTTAATTATAAATATTCAGAATGTTAATTGTTATAATATTAAATGTTGGAAAGATATTAATGAAAAACCTAAACAATCTTTTAATTATATTTACTTCGTCTATACATGGAACTACATTACTGTTAAGAACTGTTAGAAGTTAACAAACAAAAATTAAGAATGCAATGTTTTAAAATATATTTCCTTATTCTGTTTACATTATTTAAATTAAAAGCAGTTTCAGATACATAAAGCCGATGCCACCATACATGATAAGAAGTAGTTTTGAAAAACGAATAACTCTGTTACATGCTCGTGTTCATACTTAGACTTTTGCCAACATACTGCTGAAAGAACGTCTTGACGACACAGAGAAGATTATGGTATTTAAGGACAAAATACTATGTTAATCAGAGCTAATGAACAAAGCAGAATCATTTGAACTCTCTTCTCTAGTTACAGATTAACTAAAAAAGATATTAGTATAAGTTGTAAAAGGCAAATGAGTATTTTATTAACCATCAAGTTTTTTATTATTATTATTATTTTGTATAATTTGTATATTGTTACATGTGGTTGAATTTAATCAGCATAAAAAATACTATTCTAGTAAAAATTTCCAAAATTTTAAACTTATTTTTGCAAATGGCAGAGATAATTCCAAATAACATAATTTCATGTTAGTATTATTTATTTTAATATTTCAATAATCCATCGGTAAACATCATATTTTATATTTAAGAGTAATTTATTTATCTGAAACTGAACGGTGATATCGAATGAATCTTTATTATTTTCAAACAACAGAAAACAAACAAACCGAAAACACAAACGTATGATATATTTCTTTTTCCATTATTTTCTTCATCCTTGCTTCCAGAGCCTTCAGAAGAAAGTGTAGGAAGATCCTCTCAGATCCCCAAATATTTGTTGTGGTTTTCGACTTCGAAACAGAAGGCTCCTAGTTTGATAAAATATGTAGAACAAGATGCGTCGAAGTGTTTTAATATATTTTTCCTTTTTCCTTATCCTCGCCTTCTCCGAATCCGTAAAAGTTTGCATTTTGTTTTTATATATTTCTAGACTATACCCTGTTTTCTCTTTACGAACGTTGCATTTTCTTCCATTGAACTTTTATTCAAGAATTCCCTATGTGAAAGACGATATGGTTTTAAATTTGTATATTTTCTCACGTGTCTTAGGTTTTCCTTTAAAATAAAGTAAACATCCACATCTTGGTGCTATATCTAATCTTTATGTTTCTGAGTACATATGACGCATGTACGTAATGATCAAATGCTTTTCATAGTGAGGATAAAACTCTACTTCGGTCGATTAAATTTAGGAAAAAAGGAGGTAATGGTTGTGTGGGGTCCATTAAATCTACAGTATTTTTAGAATATTTCCTTTTATTCAGAGCTTTTACACTTATCTTCAAATAAGGGAATATGTCGATACATTTCGCAAGCTTCTGATGGCATGCTGTTCGATTTCTTTACCAAAAAGAATGGGGATATAAATTCAATTTGGTCCAAATCCACATGCATTATCAGCACCAAAACGTCAATATATCTTTAAAATATGGAGGTTTAAGTTTATAGGCTACCTCACATTTATGATTCTGTAATTGCTAATAATGCTCCAGACAGATAAACAGTTTGACAAGTAATGGTAACTGTTTGCTTTACAGAATTGTGCACAGAGGAACTTGCTGGATATTAAGGAAATTCTGCAATTAAAACAAGAAACCTACATATCTATAAATATTTATCTATGTAGATATTCCTTGCATTGGAATTAATCAAAGGCTATAATAATCTGGAATCAGGGAATTTGTACATAAGACTGAAAATCTTGGTCATGCACTCGATATGCATCCTAATAAACAGTGGGTACATGTATTATCAGTTCAAGAAAGTGAAATTCAACTATTCGAGTTATTAGGTTTGAGGGCCCATGAACCGCTCTTCTTGCCTTTGATGTAACTGTATCTTAACTGGTTCTTGTACTAACTGTACATAGTATATGCATTCCAACACATCTTACTTACTATATGTATTCAAGCATAAACATATTGTTGCTCAATGAATTATGTAGATATTCAAAAGTATTTGATTTGTCCAGTGAAATCATTAAGATCCATACGGGAAGGTGACATAAAAGCATTTATCCCTGTATGTAAATGTGCATGCCATACCATCGGTAAAACGTTTGACACGAATCAAATTTTACTTACTTCATTCTTGCATATAGGACAGTTCTTCTCTGGACTGCAAACCGTTGGTGCATCATCACGAAACGAAATCACTCTGTCTCAAGACACTTAACATTTCGTTTGGCGTGGTGTTTATATATCTCATGTTAAGCGATAATTTATTCCATGTTGGGGTTTTTTTTGCCTCTTAGAATTTTATTTTATAATCAAATACGTTATAAAATCTTTTGTAATAACTTTTACTTATTATTTTTTATAGAAACAATCATTAAGGATATAAAAATGAGTTAACATTAGTTATCCAGAATGTAGAAAATCCTTTAGAATTTCTTAAAACATTATCCATCTCTTTATGTAGGCCATCTATTAGAGAAAATTATCATAGAAAGTATCATATCATACTTTTTAAAATATTGTTAGAGTATAAAAATCTTGAGAATCCACCAGGCTGATGAAAATGGAAGTGCATGTTTTCTTGAAAGGATAGTTATATTTTAAAATATTGGAATTCCAACTCCTTGTAGATCTATGAAGCTAAATATAAATTAAAGCCTTGAAGATCTATGGTGGTTAAAACAAACAAGAAGTCATTACCAACTAATTCATAAAATGTAGGCTAAATGTAACTAAATAATCTGAGAGATGATCGGCCGAATGGTGGATTAAGATAATTTGTAAATGTCGAGTAATTTTGATCTGATAACAAATAATTACTACATGGTACAACAAATAATTACTACATGGTACAACAAATAATTACTACATGGTACAACAAATAATTACTACATGGTACAACAAATAATTACTACATGGTACAACAAATAATTACTTGATGGTATTATAATAATAATACCATCTGATTCAAAGAAATTCCTTGCTACGGCAGCTCAGCAAAACTCACGTGAAAAAAATAAAATTGTGAAAAAAATGTTGTTCATCCAAATTAATATGTGCCTATGATGGATGCTTTCAGTCGTATCCATGTTCAAACTTAGTTTATCCAAAAAAGTCCGACTTGTATGCTCAGATCTACTTCATGAAAGACCATCACAAAAATGTTCAGTCATAAGAATAATGTAAAATTATTCAATCCAGTTTTCTTCCTTAACAAAGAAATATGCTTATTGTGAAAATATTACAAACTTTTTTTCAAATGCTTTTATATGAGGGGAAATAAGAGTATAATAAATAAGATACTAAAACATATTGTTCAATCATCGAATTAGCCTTTCGCTATGGTTGATAGGCTTAGTTTATCCAAAACCAACCGACGAGTGTCCTCAAATCTACCTAATGAAAAGTCGACACAAAAACTGTCTGCTATGAGAAAAAAATAAAATTGTTTTCTCTAGCATTCTTTCTTTGCAGAGTAATATGTTTATAGGGAAAATATTTTTAAAATCTTTATAAATGTTTATATACGATATGGGAATAATGATAAATACGATACAAAAAATTTAGTTCGTCCTATTAGACTTTTGCAATGATGGATGCTTTCCACTGTATCCCTGTTTAAACTTAGTTTATCCACACACACAAAAAAGACGGACGAGTGCTCTGAAATCTACCTGATTTAGTTTTCTGTCATTTCTATAGAGCGGAAGGAACTAAAAGCACAAGTAAGCGAAACGAAACGCACTTCAAGAAATGCATGCTTCTTTCTTTTCATCCGGAGGAAAAAAAAAATAGAACAAAAGACCACTTGAAAGTATCACAAACTAGAGAAACTAAACAATGTGCTCCGTTCTTTTTCCTTCTCAAAATGTCGCCCGTTGGATCCTTATTGAGGAGAACAAGATATGACGAATGATCTCAAAATATAGAGTAAAATATTTTTGCCGTGTTTCTGAGAGGAAAAAAAATGTATGGTTCAGCTGGTAAACGGAATTTTCAATCAGCTTGGTTATTTGTCAGATTTTGTGTATCCAAAATCCCTTTTTTGCATTTTATTCTTATTATTTCCTTCTGCAACGGAAAATGCTAGAAAAATTGTTGTCTCTAGAATTTTTTTCGTTATTTATGATATCGAGAAAGCTTCTCTTATGGCGTCTCGAAATTTATTGTGCCATTTTCGTGAAATGGAATGAAAATAATACAACTCTTATTTTTCTTTGAAATAAATTTAGCTTTTTTTATGTGGAATATTGGTATTGTTTTATGCATGAGCAAAAATGAATTTCTGTTCCGAGCTCCATTATCTGAAAAAATATTATAAGTCGTTTTAAATTAGGATTTTCTTTTAGAATTTATTTCTCAAATATTTATTTTTTATCGTCTTCAGCAACAATTATTTCTTTTTCACATTTATAAAAAGAGAAAGGATTTCAGAGTAAAGTTGAAAAAGGCTACAACTTACCTTGGAATTATATATTTAGATATCTCAAATAGTGCACTGAAATGATTAGAAAACATAATTTTATTCATGTATTTCTATTCTCAGCCCGATTTCCAATGAATTAGGTTGAAAATTAATATAAATGGATATGTACATATCAGTTAGCATTTTCCAGATCAGAAATTATGACTTCAGAATACCAAACTTGACACAAATATGCTTAGGTGGGAGAGAATATGCATTTCTGTTATATTTTATTATACACCTCAGTATTACTGTGTAACTCCTTCTTTCCGTTATGTGTAATTCATTGAGTACCCATTGAATATGTTCTTGAATACCCTGCACTGATGCCCATACTTAATACCTTGTTTTCAAAAACGTTCACACAAATTTTATGAGCATTATCAACACATATCTGAGCTTATATCATCATCATCGTAGTAATCATCAGTTAAGTAAACTCATATTTCATATAAGAATGCGAGTTGTCATTGTAGTTTTTTCAGGAAACGAGAAATTTTCCTAATCCTTGAAAGGGAAACTACAGCATTCCAGTATGTACCGTACTTAACCACGAAGGATCTTAAAAATGATACGTTTAAGTGAAAGTATGGCGTTCTTTTTTTGAAAAGTTCCGAAAATATTAAGGCAGAAAAAAAGGATTTTTTTAATTGTTTTAAAATATTACATTTTCAATTATACTAATATACAGTGATACTGATACGGCATCACTTTTCACTGAATCTGTATATTTCTTTTGCTTAATTTTCTTTTATAATTTAAAATGTTCTTTTTACATCCAAAAAAAACCACAATTATCAATGTTTTACAATTTCTTTGTCTAATATATTCAACTGGTAAAATAAAGCCGTGGTTGCCTGGGGGGGGGGGGTAAGTATCAGCTTCAAAAGGCTTCAGGCTCGTTAAAAATTCATGATTTAAGCGAGGCCAGTGTACGTAGGGACTTACATTACGGAGTCAAACGTCCTCCCTTTAGTTGGTTTAGAAGCTTGGAAATAGGTGTGCCAGCTAAGGTGCTAATCTCGTCATTTGATCGTGGTTCAAAGTTAATAGGTCCGTCCTCCAAATAGCCTTAGTGTTGCTTTAAATCGTTAATACAACTAAACCAAACTTTTAAAAGTTGAATGTTATCGTACTTTGCAGCCAAAATTCATTTGCTTTGACACCGACACAGGATGTCGTTTTTACAATATCATTTTTAAATTACAAGATAATATGGAATAAATTATGATGAACATTTAGTCTTAGTAAAAATCATCTCCTTTCATTACGTGTAGCGTCCTAGCGTCGCTTTAACGATGGCTAGTGCCGCATTTAATCCAAAGTGGCAATTTCGATCTCGTTAATCGTCGATTCCCATAATGAACATTGTATAGAAATAATTACAAGAAACATATTCTTGATTATTGTATTAGTTCTATATTTGCAGAATATATAAAAAAATATTTGAATACATTAAGTGCCTTCGTTCATGGCGAACGCTCTTCGTCATCTCTTGTTCCCTTTCAGAATCGTCCCACCCCCTCGGACAACATGTGACCTTTCTCCTTCAACCTTCCTTGTTGAGGTCATACACGCCCCCCCCCCCCTTGAAGAAGCACATTGTCACCTTAGATGCAATGCTGCGAGTTGAAACTTGACGGGTTGCTCAGTTTTGACCATTGAATGCATCATCTCTTACTGTAACAGGTTGATCCTGAAATAAAAAATAAAAAAACTTTCCAATCAGTATTTGGTTTCTACTACCAGGAAGATTAGGAAAGAGGTGGGAGAGCAACTGATATGCTGTTCCCAAAGAAAAGAAATAGGGAAATACATATATAAATTCAAAGACACAAATATGTAAAAAAATCAATTATACATTTAAAAAATATAAAAAAAGTAAAACAACAGATGCACAAATGCTTTCATACAGTGCCTGAAAGTATTTTCCTTTACTGTTGTAATGGCAATCTAGATAAAGAGTCTGAATTCGTATATTTATTTAGTTGACGGTAGTCCACGCACAATGTGCTACAACCGAGTTTTTTTTGCGACGCACACCACCGGATGTGCCAATTCGCTTTCACTATGTTCCGTAAGTCCTATCTCTAAAATTTCTTGAACTTGGCTTTCGACTTCCCCCTACAAAATAATTGGGACACGATATGGAGCTAATCGCTTGGGGATAGTCCTCAATAACTCTAATATTATGTCTGGGCACCTTAGCTTTCCCTAGAAACTTACTGAAACTACCTTTACACTCAAATTGTTTATCAGTCAGCTCAGCGTTCTATTGTAACGATAACTCATCTCCTTGATTATAAATTTGCCTTCTTATGTCACAGCTGTTTTGCTTTTCTGATTGCCATGGGTCGGTGTAGGAAATATTTCTACCAATTCATCCTCTCGGTCATATATCACTCCGACTCGTTCAAGTCGTGCTATGTATGGTCGAATTTTATTAGCATGCTTCTCTTTACTCTTACCATCTTCCATCTGGAAGAGTACTGATGGGATCTTGTAAAAGCAACAATGCTCACTAGCCCGATCTAATTCTTTAACAGCTTATGAGAGGAAACTGAATCCAAAATCAGGACCTTTTCACCTATTTGAAAAGCCTTCTCACGAGCAAGTTATATCTTCTTGTATATTCTGCCTGGCTCGTTTTGGTATTTTCCACAGCAATGCCATGAGTCTCTATTTTCTTACATAATGCCTCAAATGTATCCGAGGAGATAAGCACGTCGCTTACTAGTTTCCTCGAAGATGCGCAAATAAACAGGATATTGCCATGCTTCCCATCGTTAATTTTTACGTTAATGGTAACTAATGGGGCGAGTTCTCTTTTTCCAAATGCTGATATTATTTTTATTTTGCCCTCACCTTCTTCAGAGCAATCATCAATTATATCGTGTCTGGTAATGATGATTTCAGCTCCTGTGTCTACGATACCTTCAAAGGTATTGTCCCCAACCTTCAGTGGTATCTTCAGTAGAGGGCTGATTCGTGTTGTTTCTTTTTCTGGTGCCCTTAACTGACCTATGAGGGCCATTTCTTCATCCGTGTTATTTTCAGAAACATTCTCTGAAAATCTCTGTTATCCATCTGTTTCATTTGTCGCTTCTACCAAGCGTCTTATCACGCGGTAAATCCTGGAGCCATATTTTATTTTGCCTAACTTTGGACACTGGTCTCTTAAATGTTGCGATGATCCGCACTCAAAACATTACCGCTGATAGTAACGGTCTTGCTTCCATTTCCGAGGAGTGCTCCTAGGACTCTTATAATCAATTTTCATTGCAGTTTTGTCGGTAATAGGATTTTTCACAAAGTTTTCATTCGTTTCTTTCCCACCATTACCGGGAGTAAGTGCAGATTTTGCGTTTCTCTTTACACTATCATAATCATCGAGAAAATCGGCTAATTTAGATGAAGACGAGATTTTTGTCCATGTGTCTATAAAATGTTCGCGAACTTCATTTCCAGTTCTTCTTTTCATTTAATCTACAACCATAAAATCCTTCAATGAGTCGAAATCCTTTACGTTGACTCCGTCTAACCATTCTTCCAAGTAGCTTCTTAATTCAAAGGCCAGATCCCTCCGTGAACTTTCAACTCTTTTCTGATGTTGTACAAACTGCAGTCGAAATGTTTATGCACTCAATTCAAACCTTCGTAAGAGCAATTCCTTAACATATTGGTAACCGTTTGATTCCTCTTCGGATTCTTTTGTAATTATTTGAACAATATCTGACGGAAGAAGTGGCATTAATTGGGTTTCTCAATCTACTTGATCTATCTTTAACCGTTTAGCTTGACTCTCAAATATGACTAAGTAAAGACTTATATCCTCATGTTTTGAATCAAATTTCAGAAGTATCTTTTGCAACTCTAAGGATATATGTTTGTTGTTTATTTCAATACTCTCTGACATTATAGATTGAGTTTCGATCGAACTTTGCAATTTAATTTTCTCTAACTCAAATTGCCTCTCTCTTTCCTGTCTATCTAAATTTTCATTCTCTTGTCTCCTCTCCACAATGCTTTCAAAAGCATTTCTTACAAATTCATCCTCATATTTGTTGGAATTTAATATCAACTTTTTAAGATTAGTAATCGTGAGATTCCCATCAATCTCTTTACCTAACTCGCTAGCTAACTACTGAAGATCGCACTTTCTAGCTTTAGCTAAGAATGCATTATTCTTATTCAAAATAAATAAAGTATTCTGCTCAAGGAATGAATAATATAAAAATGAAACTTAATTTTTAAAAATCACAACTCTAGCTTATACTAAGTTGGAAGGTATAGCTTAAATACCGTCTAGAATACTAAATCACACTAGTCTAGAATACTAAATCACAACAACCGATGGTTCAATAATGAAATTTAACTAATCATGAAATTAATAGTATTTAACAAAACATTCATTTAACTTTAGCAATTAATAAAAATGTTAATGCATGCAAATATCTCTGCAAATTAATTATGTATCAAAATCATTATATAGTTCATCAATCAATCAAACAGTCAGAAATAATTAACACTGATTTATCTTATTAAATAAACATAATAACACAAAAAAGTTGTACGAAAATAATTCACACTTTATTCTCGATATTCAAGCACATATATATATGATTAAAACATAATTTCCTGCTACACTTTTTAAGCTTCTTGTCTAAACGTAATAACCATCAGATAATGATAATAATGTAATACTAGGTACATAAGAAAATAAACGTGGTATAAGAGTAGTATTATAGATCACTCGATATGCTATCGTTTAATTAATTTCAATTAATTCAAGATTCATTAATTTAAGAGAGCAATACTTCTTCTACAGGGTCTTATAAACATTATAAAACATAATTCTTTGATATTATATTATCTATGAAAACACAATTATATGATATTACATTAACGTCATCTCAATACACGCCGTCAGGAAAGCAGCTCCTTAACCAATATTTCATTGACGCTGTTGCAATGAATATTAGAAGAAACATAACACTGTTGTGTTTTAAACAATTTAACACTGACATGTTCTTACTTTTAACACTGATGCGTTCTAACTATTAACACTGATTTGTTTTGAACATGATGAAGCTAGCGTGCACGTTTCTGGGACAACGATGAATAGTTTCAATTCAATGGGGAAAGCATTTGCAATGATAAAAGTACGCTCTCACCTGTAACCTTTTGTAGGTGGCACTCCAGTTGATATTCCAGCATTTTTCCTCAGTAGGATCCTTCGACTAAGCTAGTAAAGTTCCTCTCCTCTCACCACGTGTAGAGTTTACTCCTAGCGTCACTTTCAAGATGCCTGGTGGCGCATTTAATCCATAATTCAAAGTGGTAATTTCTAAATCCTCTCCGATCTCGTTAATCGTCAATTCCCATAATGTACGTTGTATAGAAATGAGTGCAAGAAACAATCATATTCTTGATTATTGTATTAGTTCTATATTTACAGAATATATATAAAAAAAACATTCAGATTAGAGGTGGGTCGTTCTCGAACGAACGGGTCATCTAAGTGAACGACCTGAATAGAATCGCTATCTTCTTAATAAGTCGTTCGTTCGAAAATAGTTGCGTGAACCCGGCTATTCACGTTTTTAACTGTGTGGACCTGGCTATTACCGTTCGAGAACGACTGTGTGGACCCGACTATTCCAGTTCATAAACTGTGTGGACCTGACCATTTTCGTTCACAAACGACTGTGTGAACCCGACTATTCCCGCTTATAAATTCTGTGGACCTGGCTATTTTCGTTCATGAATGACAGTATTGGACTTGCTAACTTCATTCGTGAACCTCATAGAGAAAAGAACAGATATGTTTGTAGTTATGCTCGAAAAAGAATGAGAAAGCGAGGCGGGGTGGGGCATTATCACTTAGGAAGATTGGTAGTTGTCCATGACTTGATTACATGGTGTTTAGATCTTTTATCGCTACAAAATTAGGACACTCGTCTAGCAAAAAGTAAGTGCTTCAGGGGAGGTAAAATTGTTCAACTCGTAGAACCAGAATTTTTTTCTAGGAGGGAGGGGGAGGGGACATGCCATTTTTTTATATTAGAGTTTACAGGGAGTTTTAATTGCAAAAGATTTAGGAATCATTTACGACTTTGCTGGTATGGTATTAAATTTTACGTTTTGTTTTAATAATAATAATTTTAAAAAATATTTCACAAATTATTTATGCTACAATACTGTCATAAAATGAATAAGTCAAATATTTTATTTTACTCTTTTTCTCGTTTGCTCTTTTATTCCTACCCTTAAGATATTATATAAAAAAATAAGAAATAAATTTTACTTAAATGACGAGCATTACTATCATAATAAATTATGTATTTATTTTGAAAAAAAGAAAACATCAATTATATTACATCTATTACTACATAAATGAGAAGACGAACAAATTCTCTTCTAAGGACAAATAATAAAGCCTAATAATATTTATTATTTATCTTATTAAGCAACTACTTCTTTCAAATGAATCTCTTTATTTCAATGTTGTTTTATCTTCATTTCTGGAAAAAAAATCTCGATTAGAGATTTTTTTAAATAGAACTCAGACATTACTTACACTGCTTTCGTAAATTGCAAAATGTGGTGTTTAATTTTTGTTGCTAACCAAGAAAATAAACGTTGATTAATTGTAATATAAGCTACAAATATAAAATAAATAAGTTTAAATAAAATAGGAAAAAATGATTTTTCTCTTATACTGTGTTATTTTAACAACATAAGGAATATGGGCTGAATATGCAGACATGGAATAAGCTTTATCTGGCTCTTTAAATAATGCAACATCACTGTCTTCCTTTCCAAATATTTAAAACTTATTATTATTTTTTTTTTAATTTAGCCTTTATACAAGTAATTTGTTTTAATATTAAATGTCATAAAAATATACATAACAAAACTTTTAAATACTGGACATCTGGTATTTAAATATTTTAAAAAATTGCACAATTTTTTCAAAAAATTTCTATCATTTTACGATGATTCTTTTTTTTATATATATCTCTAATAGAAATCCTACCCAAAGGAAAATTATACATAAAGTCTTGTTCTGAGGAATGCCCAGTATAAAGAAGTAGGAATTAGGAGTATGAAATTTAGGAAGTTATTTTTTAAGCGTTGGAGGCACACTGAAAACGGATTTCTCAAACTTTTAATTCAAAATTTAATTTTAAAAAATAGAATTTTATTGTGTTTTTAGTAAACATCAAAGCATATTATAGTATATAAACTATTTTAACACCGTTTTAAAGGTTCAAAAATCGTAGTCTTTAAATAACAAAAAAAGAAAGAAAATGTTTGGTTGAATGCAATTTTAAAAAAATAATTTCTGAGAAATAAGTGTACAAGTGTACTTATAAATAAGTGTACTTTATAACATCTATTTTTATTATAATGAACTTCAAACTGATATTACTTCATAGAATCATTGAATCGCATTATTTTGCAGCTGTTAAAATAGTTATAAAAACCATTGCTTGTATTCTTATTGTTATTCGCCTAAAATTCCTTTTATGTTATTATTATTTGTTTAGCTAAAAAATTTTCATTTGATAAATTTTGGAGCAATGCTATATATTGTCTCGCTTCGGCATAAAGAAAGTTTTTATAAAAGATGCTTCAATTGGCATTTTTACTTTCTCATTTACAAAATTTAGAGAAAATATTGAAATCGTTAAAAAGTTCAAACTCGAGATTTTAATGAATCTCCACGTTTTAAGCTTCCTTCAATTCGAAAACACACTTTCGAAAAAAGTCTGTCTGTGACAAAGATAACACAAAATCACTTTGAACGAGATGGATGAAATTTGGTATACGGTCTTCTCACCAACTTGTGGATTTCCATCAAATTTTTTCCAACATCCGTGAAGAGGAGCTCTGTTTATCTGACTATTTTAAATATAAGTTAGCTTGGTAACTACAAAACGAAGATATCTAGATAATTTGGTACACAGATTAAGTATCTATTGTATAAACCATCTGTCAAATTTTGTGCCGAGTCCAACAAAGGGTTCACCGCAAGTCGTTCTGTACTTTAAGAAATATGTAAACTAGATAACTCAAAAATAACAAATTTAACAGAAATATATCAAATTTGGTATGTAATTTTTTGACTAAAAGTGTATTTTTGAGTCAAATTTTTGTTTTAATCATTTAGGAAGAATGCGTCTAAAACCAAACTTTGCTTTTCGGACACTTGCCAAAGATTAATCCCAAAACACTTGCCGACGATTGTTTTACAATAGACTAAGTAAAAATATTCAATACCTAGAGTTAACATTCCGTAACTATTGTAGTTGAATGCCATACAAGGCATTTTCGGACAATATGCGGGAAAATTTTGAGCAGACGGTCTGATTGATACTTTACTACTCTTAGAAATGTGGCTATAAGACAATTTTTTAGTAAGCGAACGCTGTTATTATTTTCTGTTAAAAAGCATTTTAAAAACTCATTTAGAATTGGGCATTTTTCTGTTATCACTTTCATTTCAGTTTTTTCAGTCATATGATGATAGCCATAAGTAAGTCTTAGTTTACAGCTTTATAAAATTATAAGAAAAATTACTTAATAGAACGAACTACTTAGAATGGCTATTTAATATTCTTTCTATCCCAGGGATGTTTGATCGTAACAGTTCTTACTTCTATAAAAACCAAACATAAAATTTATGATCATTCTTAGCATATATTATATATTAACGTTTTTACTTCTACATTACTATCGGCATTTTCAGAAATGTTTATATATTTTATTTTAATTTTAAGAAATGTTGGAAAATCTCATGATTTTTTGTTGTTAATCTTACAAAAGTTGACTTAATTTTTTGGTATTAATGTCTGTTTGTTTCATTTTTATAAGTATTCCTATGTGTTTGTCAAATCCAAAAAAACAATTTTACAATAGAAAATACTACGTAGGTGCAAAAATAAATATTAAAATTTAATAAATAAACTTTTAAGATTAATTTTTAAGATTGTTTTTCAACAAATCTATACATTTTTGTAAAATAGAAAAAAAATTCTATGATTATAAAGTATGTTGCATATGCCCATTATACAAAGCAGTTTGCATATGCCCATTTATACAAAGGATCTTAAAAGTACTAAATGTTTTCAGCAGATTGTCACGAAGCACCCTGTAAGGCAAGAACAATCTTTTACTTATCATATTATAAATTATTAAATGATAATTTAAGGTACATTTTTCCTACTAAAGAGTGAACATAAAAGATGCAAGTAACTATATGTAGGAATAAATGCAATAGTATAGCTCTTAAACAATAAAAATATAATCAATTTTGCGCAAGTATAAAACAATAGGAATATCAATATTCCAAAAGCTCGAAGTGAATCCTGCTCTTTATTAAGTAGACACGACTATTACCATGTATTCCAGGAAGTAAAAATAAATAAATAAAATTTAAAAATAAGAATAAAAGCTGAATAAATAAAAATAAGACTAAATATTAATTTATAATGTTACTTTAAAATTTATTGAAGAATATAAGGATGTAATATCTCAAAATACTTTTAAACTTAGTAAACAGTGGAGAGCTTAATTTTTTCATGGAATTATCTAAACGTAATTTAATAAAATTGGAAACTCCATACTGCCAAAATAACCAATCTTGAAAAATATTTCATAATAAAATATAAAATAAAAACTGACATAAAAACGTCTCTAAAAAGCATTGAAAAGTCCTTAAATAACTCTGTAATCTCAGGCAGTAGAATAACAGAGAAATGATCAAAATTTCAAAGCCTGTTCCTTCATTCCGCGAGAGAGAAAGAGAATCATTTAAGTCTATGCATTCCCCCATTCTCTGTTTCATGTATACCATCTTCTCGGAACGAGCTACATATAGCAAAATAACAGTGCATGCGTCGAGAAGTAAGGTAGAAATTGCCTTTCTTTACAACACTCAATACAACCGGAAATTTCTGGTTTGGCCAGAGACGTAGTGAGTCAAAAGCAATGTATCAGTTCGTTTACGAACGAAAGAGCCTAGTTCATTCGTTCGCGAACGAAAGAACGGAGACATTCTTTCACGAACGAAAGAGAGACTAAAGGTGAGTTCAGACGAGGCTTATTATTGTCCGGATCACGCCTACTTCCGGAAAATCACGTGACCACAACGAGACAATGGCAAATGATTGTCCCGTTGGGACAAACGTTGTCCGCGTTGTCTCAAGTGTCCACAAGGGGACAATGCCGGGACAACAGCAGAGAGACAATGTTAGCGGACAATAAAAAGCCTCGTGTGAACCCACCTTAACTCATTCGCTCAGAGTCCTAATCGTACGTTCGCCAACGACCTAAAACGAATGGATCAAGTTCATGAACGAACGACTTTGAATCGGATCTTTCAAATGAACGAGAGTTCAAAACACTAATTCGAATATAATAAGTCCCTCCGTTCATGGCGTACGACACGATCTTAATACTGCATCTCTCGTCCTTATCTACTTTCGTCGTCATCTCTTGTTCCCTTTCAGAAGCGTCCCACCCCCTTGGACAGCACGTGACCTTTCTCCTTCAATTTTCCTCGTTGAGAGACTAGGAGCGCACGTCTAACAGTCATTTAGATGCAATTCTAACAATACATGAATTTTTTTCAAAAAATGTTTGTGCAAAATGGTTAGGGGCTAATGAAGTTGTCACTGTCAGAAATCCAGTTTTCTTAAAAAATTTCTTTTGATTTAAAAAGCATTTTGGAAGGAAGCGTATAAGTATGTATATAATAATATACATAAACTTAAAAATGAATTCGATTGAAATAAAATTATCTATGAGTTCTTAGGCTCTATGAGTTCTTAGGCTCAAATTTTTATTACCATAAATGCAATTGGGTGCAATAATTTTGAAAGAACTCTATCAGATTATATTAGAAATTTTATTTGTATAAAATAATACTTCAAAGAATATATCAATAACCAAACTAATTTTTACTTTTAATTAAATATCAAATTAGTATTTATATAAATTTCTGAATGAAATCTCTTTAAATAGCATAAAAATAATTTTCTTTAAAGAAACATGCTACTAATTAACATGCAAAATTTGCTTTATCTTCTCATAAAATTAATAAATAGGTACTATTTACATGTTGACAAATGCTGTATGTTTATCGAAAGACCTAGTCGAGTAGTTTTAACTATGAAGCTCCAAAGGGGATAAATTATAGCAACTAATACTGTGTTCTACGAAGGACAGAAATTTTATTACAATTATTGAAAGTGGGTATAATCATTTTTAAATAACTTCATCAGATAATCTTCGAAACGCTTGAATCTTCTATTGCACAAAAAATATTTAAACTTTTTTGTAGTAATAACCAAATGAGTTTGCGTTTAAGTAAATATTAAAAAAATCGTTTAAATTTCTGAATAAAAAGCTCATTTTTAAATATTATCGTCATAAAATTTGTTATAGTCAATCATGTTTCCTACCATATATGAAAGATCTTAATATCTACTCATTAAATTAATAAATAGGTAGTATCATTACAAATTAATGAATTTACTACATTCATCAAAAGACTAAGTGTAGCTTTAACCATGAAAATCTAAAGCTGATAAATTATAACAACTAATTCTACATTCTATGAAGGAGAGCAATTAAAACGTTTTATCGATATGTCTCAGAGACTTTAAACGTTTATTTCAATTGTCAGCATTGTTTCGAGTCAGTTGCAGCCAACCCGCGTTGAGGTATTACACCAATATTTGAACTAGTGCACCATGAGGCTTAAATTGGAATCCTTTTCAACAGCTGGATTAATCTGATATACTTCTGTCATTAATTTGCGATTTAAGCTCCCATTACTGGGAAGCTGTCAACCATAACCGTGATTTATTATCTCCTTTTGGCATTAGTTGAGCATGTACTTGTGCTGCCCTCTCGGAGAGTTCTCACATTTCCCTAAACACAAAGGCACATACACAATTAATGTTTCTACTTTACCAATATTCGATTCTGTAACTGGGTATATCGTGGATTACAGAACATACTTCTGTTTTGGCATGAGATTAAGTAAAGATTTCAACGAAAGGTTGGTAGGATTGGAATATTCTGAGAAGCACTTAAACCCTTGTTGTGTTACTTCGTTCTTTAGATATTGGGTTTTAAGAATGATTGCGTCAAATGTGATAATGCCGTTGAGGATTGTGAAATCAAATTGTGATTAACTGATTAAAGAATGTTGTACGTATTTTGTCATTTAGTATTAAAGAATTAAAATATGAAATTCAGCTTAGTAGATTCAAATAAAATAATTGTTGTGAAGAAAGAAATTGAAACATTCAGGAATAAGGAATTGAGTTGGGTTGTAAGAACTAAAATTTCCCTCTAGTATTATTTTTAATGTAATTGCTTTATAATTGTGGTAATTAACTCTTTATTTACCGAATTTTTTTTCTATTAATTTTCCAAGCTTATTATTGAGCTTTTATTCAAGTTTTAGTACAATAAACCTATAATGAAGGGAAACTTTTTAATTAATTAAAAATGTATTAATTAAATTAATAATAAAGATTTTGAATATTATTTTTAGCTGACATCTATTGCTTTCTGTTGTAAATAAGTTCTTTGTGTTCTTTCAAATAATCTTAGCAAAATGAAATAAAATCTCAAAATTATCTTCAGGTAGTAAATTTTATGTTAAATACAAATTTATGTAAATAATCATAATTATTATTATACAAAAAATAATAGGTATAATACCTTACTTAAGTTACAAATAATTATTATTGTATACGCCACAGACAGAAAAATTATACTTAAATTTGAATTTTATCACTAAAAGTTGTTAATAGAGATTTCAGAGAAGGTTGGAAATAACATAGTTCTTTTCCTTCTACTAATTATCTCTAATCTCTTCATTGATGAAGACAATTCACTGACTTTTTGGAGATCATTATAAAAAAAAATAAGCTCGTTACATTTCTAACAAAGATCGATTCAGTACCTGAGACAATAACTTAAGAACGATTTTGCGCCTTCTAGAGCAATACGTTGATATTTTCCCTTTTCGTTTTTAAGACCTCTATTTTTGCCCTCTTACTCAGATATCTTGTCGAACAATATCGATAGAATAGAACAATATCGAGTAAGATTGTATTATTTGATATTCAACAATATTATACTATACTGTGAATATTGTTTAGTGTCTGACAATATGGTACAATATATGTGTGCTGCGAGAGTAAATACTATTCATTCAATTCCTACTTTCAGTTTAACTTTGTTAATGTTTTAAATGAAATTATATTTTTTCAGTTGGAAAACAAGGATTGAAAGTTCCTGTTATGGTGTATATCCATGGTGAATCATATGAATGGAACGCAGGAAATCCATACGATGGACGAGTACTTGCAAGCTATGGGAATGTAGTCGTTGTCACCATTAACTTCAGGCTTGGGATCTTAGGTGAATATCTATTGTTGGCATATATTTTGTCTTTTTGGAATATAAAATTTTCATTAGTAAAATTATGAACATTTTACAATCTTCTGTAATTTTTAAATTGTTAACGCAATATTAAAGAATGATTTGTTAATATTTCGCAAACGGTTTTGTAGAGTTTTATTGAAATTATTTTAATATTAGAACTTTATTGACTTCAGTTATTAAAAAAAAACGCTATTCAACACAAATTTTTTCCATAATTAATCTTACCAAAACATTCAATAGTCATGATCTGCATGTTAATGTTTTCAGTGTTATCCAAGCATGCATTTGTCAAAATGTATAAGATATTTTCATAATTTAAGACATCTTATTTTTAAAATACCAATAATTTCAGCCTTGGTAAATGAAATATAACATCAGGATAACTAACACATAACAGCTTATCAGACTTTAAAATAATAAAGTCCATAATAGGAATAAAATACAAGATGTTTGGAGATTTTTATAAAATAATCATTTGTAATTTATCTTGATTAATATCTACAATTATGTATTTTCTAACGAATAATTAATACTATCATTCCACAAATTAACCCTTTGCTCTTTTATATTTTTTATTAGAGCTTTTTAAAAATCATTTCTTTTTTATGTATTTTTGAAGTATAGTGATAATTTTTTGTCATTTACGGTTACTTTTAAAGGAGTTCACTATCGTTTGCATATATTATGAGTTATTTAAGTATGACATATAACATTTTATGACAAATTTTGGTGCTGGCAATATCACTTAAATTTTTTGTCATGTAAATATGAATTTAGTTATTGCCCATCAATTCTTGTTTGTATGATATGATGGTGGTATTATTTTAATTCACAATTACTTAATTAAATTTACTTTTAATTAACTTTACATTTTATATTGAAGTATTTTTATTTAAAAAATGTCTAGAATGATTTAACTTATTGAAAAAAGTAGTTACATTCATATAAGCATACAACAGTTTAATTAAAAATTAAGAAGAGAAGAATGAAATGGAAACAAAGAAATTATTTTCTCCCAATCAAAATGATTCTTTAGTTTGCATTATTGAAAGAACTTTGTTTGCGAGTCTGTTTACAAATCTAACAGTAAAGTGTAATAGAATAAATATCCCATCTACCCCGTTATTGGGCATTTTTATTCTCTATACTCAAATGACTACTTCTCTTTATTTCTGTCAAAGATTGCTCAGATTTTCAGGTAAATAATTCAAATGGCCGAATTTAGGCTCAACGTCAATAGCTTAGTGAAAAAATGGAAATACAAGACATATAATAAAAACGAAAAAGGAAACATACAAAAATAAGAATTCTGAAACTCTAAAAACTTATATTTATTCAGCATTCTTAAATAAAAATCGGTTGCGAAATCTTTTTACAGATTTTAACAATAAATAGAGGTATCCTATCCGTCGTTGATTTTGAATCATGCAGTTTCCTGTCCCAATGAAATCCCGTACTTTGATTATTTTTAGTACCACTAAGATTTTCAAGAAAGCCTTATAATTGTTGGTAGAATAGTGAATAAGCTCAAATTATAATCAAAGTTTTTGAATCCAGCTTCAAGAAAATTTTCATTTATCAAAATAATGAAATGAAAATATTTTTCAGCTTTGTGATTGCCCAGAATGTATTTGCTAACATGGGTTCTTGATATAAAACATTTTTCTCTGCTCCGTTAATAAAATACATTAAACAATGATTATCCCATGGCTAAATAATGGCTATACCATTTTGAGATCGCAATATATTTCTGATTCATAAATTGTTTCAATCTACGGTGTTTATGCCACATATATACAAATAAAGGTTATCCTAACCATGATTTTATTTCATAAACTCTAGATTTACAAACCTTTGAGGCACAGTGATTTTCTATTGTCCATCTAAGAATTTTAAAAAAAAATTTCTGCAGCAAAAATATTTTCTCCTTTGATCACTCTTTCCTTATCAAATGATACTGTTTGTTTCTTCTATTTTAAATTTCAAAGAATCTTTTACATGGTTCTTTTAACCGAAGTCTGTGTGGAAGGTACATAATAATTTTTATTTCCAAAAAATTATTCATTGATGACCGCAAACTTAATCCCCTACATTACCGAAACTGTGGTACCATACCATTAATTCATTATTTTTTTTACTTTTCACAAGACTTTCAAAGAGTATATATATACACACTGAAGTGACAAAAGTCATGGGATGACTGTTAATATCGTGTCGGTCCTCCTTTTGAACGGCGAAGTGCAAAAACTCGACGTGTCATGGAGTCCACAAGTCGTTGGAAGTCCTCTGCAGGAATATTGAGCCATGCTGTCTGTATAGACGTCCATAATTGTGAAAGTGTGGATGGTGCAGGAGTTTGGGCACGAACGGACCTTCCGATGATGTCCCATAAATGCTCGATGGTATTCATATCGGGGATCTAGGTGGCAAGATCATGCGCTGGAATTGTCCGGAATGTTCTTCAAACCAATCGCGAACAGTTCTGGCCCGGTGACATGGCGCATTGTCATCCATAAATATCCCATCGTTGTGTGGGTACGTGAAGTCCATGAATGGCTGCAAGTGATCTGCAAGCAGCTGAACATAACCATTTCCAGTCAAGGATCGGTTCAGTTTCACCAGAGGACCAAGTCCATGCCATGTAAAAACAGCCCAGAACATTATGCAGCCACCACCAGCTTGAACAGTGCCTTGCTGACAGTTTGGGTTCATTTCTTCGTGGGGTCTGCGCCACACTCGAACTCTACCATCAGCTCTTAACAACTGAAATCGTGACTCATCTGACACGCCACGGTTTTCCACTGGTCTAGGGACCAGTCACGAGCCCAGGAGAGTCGCAGCAGGCGATGTCGTGCTATCAGTAAAGGCACTCGAGTCGGTCTTCTTCTGTCATAGCCCAAGGAAGACAAATTTCGCCCCGCAGTCCTATCAGACACGTCCCTCGTACGTCCCACATTGATTCCTGCAGTTATTTGACGAAGTGTTGCGTGTCTATTAACATTGACCATTCTACACAGACGTCGGCGGTCTCGGTCGTTAAATGCAGGTGGTCGCCCTCTGCGCTGTCCATGATGGGATGTGATGCCTGAAATTTCATACTCTCGGCACACTCTTGATACTGTGGATCTCGGAATGTTGAATTCACTAACGATATCCGCAATGGAATGACCCATGCGTCTAGCTCCAACTAACATTCCACGTTCAAAGTCTGTTAATTCTCGTCGTGGAGCCATAAATCACGAAAAACCTGTTCACATGAATAACTTGAACACAAATGAAAGCTCTGGAAAACGAACTGCGCATTTATACTTTATCGCTGCGATACTACTGCCATCTGTATATTTGCATATTGCTATCCCATGACTTTTGTCACTTCAGTGTATATTATATATATATATATATATATCTTAATTGCATTCAATCTCAAAAAATAATACTAGTAGAGAACTTTTTCCCCGATTTTAATACAGTCATGGCCTAAATCCTTTAAAATTTTGAGCGGCATTTCAGATTGATTCTTATTGACATCTCTGCAAATATTAGGTTTTTATACACAAAAATTGGAATACAATAGAATATTCTCATTTTTCTTGAACAATGTGGGAAAAATAACAAGAAAAACTGCATATTAAGACATTAAAGTTAATGAAATATGTATGTAAAACATCCAATAAATCTAGAAAGACATTTAACAAAATATGTTCTTCTTCACTGGTGTAACAGAACAGGATCTGCCATGGCCTTTCTTCGAATTCCATTCCATGGCATCTTGACCCTGGCTAAGGTTTATCAATTTATCGATTAATAATTTAATAGGTTGTTTTTCGCTGGCAGTCCCAAGCCACTTAAGTATTGGTCTGCATCTTTTTCGGATATCAAATGGTTTAGCCTGAAACATGTTTATAGTGACTTGATTTTCTTTAGCTCAACTCTAAGGATCCTGCTTCTTTAATCCTTTATTTTATAAATTTAATAATATTCGGTTCTTTAAAATGTTTTCAAATTTCTGAATTGGGCATTTGTCTACAATAATTTACATATTTAATTCCATCAAGTATACTTCTACAAATAAATAAATAAAATAAATAAATAAAACAAGAGTCTCTTCATTTTTTTCAATCATCGCTCATGTTTCAGCAACGAATGTGGTAATTTATCTGTTCAAAGTTTTGTCAACGAGCTTTTCTTGTTCATGAAATGAGTTTTTAAATATTTTTGTAGTTCCAAGAAACATTTGTCAGCAGATCGTGCTCTGCTACGAATCATTAGCGTTAGTTCAAATTATCGAATGTTTTGAACTTGTATTCTTCTATTTCAAAATGATGTGTATTAAAACTGGTACATATCATTTGTTTTTATTCTAAATACCAATATATGTTTTATTTGTTCTAGTTTTCAAGATCGAAAATATTACTATTTAGATAAGGATTATGAGTTAGGAAGATCGTATTTCTTTTGATAAAATTCTTTATTTGCGCGCTAAAATACTATTTAAATAAAATTTATATAAATAAGATTTTTTCAAAAAAAAACATAATTGTTTAAATTTTATAAGTTGGAATCATAATTGGCCAGATAATACATATTTTTAAACAATCTAACTTAGAATTTTCAAAAATGATAATTTTGTTCAATTCATAAAAAAATTTTTATGTGCAGTATATCAATAAAATAATCTATAAAATTGTGTAAATAAAGCATTTTATATAACTCAGTATAAAATTATTATTTACATATTTAATTTTACTTCTTTTTTTCTCTTATAACCTAGTAATACTTTCATAAAAAAA
>JAPMOQ010024037.1:29410-43725 GCA_026543055.1 Argiope trifasciata | reverse complement strand
AAAAAAGTTATGGGTAAGAATATGAGAACATATGCATTTTTTTCCATTAATTTACAACTTAATTTTTTCTAGAAACACCTATAAATAAAAAACTATTCCACCAACATTAAAAATTTTGGTGCATTTCATTGTTCATATCATTTAAAACGCATGCTTATATTTTCATGCAGATATCTCAGTTGGTTTTTAAGGTATAATGTTAATGGTGGAGAATTTTTATGAAAAGAAAAGTTTTGAGAAAATTGAAGTGAAAGACAAATTTTATGTGAAAAGATAACCCTGACCCTGGTCAGTTCTTCTGTTTCCAAGAAAATATTAACTGTTTTGGAAATAGGAAAGGCTGAATTACAAGAAATAATAATTAAAAAAGCATTCATCAATATGGTCAATTCATCAACTGTATTGCATATTTCTTTGCACCCAAGTTATAAAAAATAATGATGAATGAAATGAACCAAAAGCTCATCCATCGATATACCATCGATTGACCAAATAAATTCTGATTTTATTTCACTATTTTAAAGATCTTTTATTCCAAATTAGGATAAAAGAAGCCCAAATGTTGAATTTCGGTGTTATCAGAATTAATTTTAGTTAAACTAACATATCATTTTAAGGTATCCGACTAAGCTCGAAGGAAAATTTTTGAAAAATTAAATTTTCTAAAAAACTAAGATTTTTAGATGTATTGTCAACTATAAACAGTATAAATACAACACTGTTGTTTGAAAATATAATATATTTTGAAAAATAGGAAAATGTGTCGTAAGTTTTAATGAAATTTAATCTAAACGGTCAACACTCTATACAAAATGGTAATGCAGCAATTCTTTTTTTCTTTGTACCCAAGTTATAGAATACAATGATGAATGAAATGAACCAAAAGCTAAGAAAAATTTTGCTCCAAAGACTTTATGGGTAAAAAAACACGTATAAATACCTTTTTCCCCTAAATTCACAACTTTTTTTTTCTAAAACTACCTATAATTGAAAAAGTATTGCGCCAACAATAAACTTTTTGGTTCATTTCATTGCCCATATTATTTAAAACTCGCGCTGAAATTTTTGTGCAAATCCCTCTGTTAGTTTTTGCGATATCATGCTAACGATAGAGAATATTTATAAAAATTAAAGTTTAGAGAAAATTGAAATGAAAGAAATATTTTAACTGGAAAATATGTGACCCTGGACGATAGCTCAGGCATCCCTTTTCTTTGAAAAGATAAACTGTTTTGGAAAGAGGAAAGTCTGAACTATAAGAAATTACAATAATAAAATAATTCGCCAATGTGGTCGAAAAACAGTGTTTTTAACGTAGTCGGATACCTTAAAACAGAACCAGAACCACTCATGGAAAGGAAATCTTTTTTTTTTAAATCTAAAATTCAAATTTATTTTAAAACTAGTTTGAACGTGTGGAATTAGTCTCCCCAAAGCTTTATCGTATGATTTCTATTAAGACTTATCACCCTACCATCTTCCAAACCTTAACATTTTAGACTTTAAATAAGGTTGCAAATAATCTTATACTATAATACGAGGAATGGTTGCCAAGTCGAAAATCGCCCCGAAATTAATAAACTCCGGTAAAATTGGGGGTCTGGGATTTTTGGCCACGTGGAATCGATTGGCGCCGGTTTTGAAGCGCTACTGTCGAGCAGTACGGAGTTACAGATAGGATATTTTCAAACTTTATTAGTTCGCCATAATGGCTAATAGGTTTCAAGCGGTAACGTGCTGCCATCTATAGTCAATATGGCGAACTAATAAAGTTTCCAGAAGATGATCCAGAACTCAAGGAACTGATCTCGAAATGGATTATCCATAACCCGTGTGGTGATATGAACCCAAGCGCTCCGTGCATGGTCAGCAAACATGGAAGAGACCAGTGCAGATGGGGATTTCCAATGGAACATCAAGACATGACATCGCTGGTGGACGATGAAAAGCCGAGGTTTAACCGGTTATCTTTTAACCAATGGTTTCACAAATTTCCTTATGGCATGTATTGTTTTGATAAATCACAATTGAACATTTAAATCTTCGAGTTAGCTTCGATACCTGTTTTCTCCGAACGGAGCTCGGTCACCCGCTGGTTTGCATAACACCAAGGAACTACAGAAATTAAATCTAGATATTTTGCCTGAATCTATCATTTTTGTTAAATCTATTGCGCGAATATGTATTTCAAAAGTGTTTTGGTCAATCCAATGAAATTATAATTTGACAGAAATAACAAGTTAACATTCTTAATTTCATTGATTTAAGGTATCCGAATACAATAAAAACTCTGGTTATCGACCTCATTGACGAATATTTTAAAATTGTTATTTCTTATAGTTTAGAATTTCTTCTTTCTAAAATAGTTTATCTTTTCTAGGAAAAGGAAAGCCTGGTCTATCGTCCAGAGTCACATATTTATCCTGCTAAAATTCATCTCCATTTGCTCAAAACATTAATTTTCATAAAAATTCTCCACCGTTAACGTGATATCTCAAAAACTAATAGAGGTATTTACATAAAAATTTCATAGTGTGTTTTAAAGAACAGGGGCAAAAGTTTTATCGTTGGTAAAAAAATTTTTCTTTTATATGTGTTTTTAGAAAAATTAAGTTGTGAATTGATGGAAAAATGCATACATACCTAAATTTTTTTCTCAGCTTTTTTGCATTTCACTATATTTCTTAGATTTTGATTCAATTCATTCATCATCATATTCTATAACTTGATTGTAAAGAAAAATGACATTGCTGCATTACAATTTTGTGTAGGGTGTGAACCGTTTTGATTAAATTTCACTAAAATTTACGACAATTTTTCCTATTTCTTAAAATGTATTGGGAGTACAAATTAATTGGGTCCGTTTTTTTTTCGTTAAAAAAACATTTTATTTATTATCAAAATGAAAAAACATGTTATTGAAAGTATTGTCCATCGCTAGCCACAACTTTTGTCCACCTGTCTGGCAATTTTCGGATTCCATCTCTGAAAAATGAGTCCTATCTGGACGCAAACCAGGAATAGAGCCATTCTTGAATTTCTTCGAAAGAAGTGAAGCGGTGACCAGCCAAATCGTGATGCATCCGTCGGAACAACCAATAATCAGAAGGGGCAATGTCTGACGAATACGGTGGGTGGGGTAGGAGCTCCCATTTCAACGTTTCCAAGTAATTTTTAACTACAATTGCCACATGGGGCAATTGTCGTTTGCCACATGTTTTTTAAGCGCACGGAAATTGCTTGCTGGGTGACTCCCAACGATCCTGCAAGCTCTTGTTGCGTTTGGCACGGATCTTGATCGAGCAATTCCTCCAATTCGGCGTCTTCGAACTTTTTCGGCTGGCCCGGGCGCTCCTTGTTTTCGACACTAAAATCATCACTTTTGAAGCGTCGAAACCACTCTCTACATGATTTATCAGATGGCGCAGATTCACCATAAACTTCCACAAGCGATCGATGCGCTTCAGCGGCACTTTTCTTCCAATTAAAAAAGAAAATCAAAACTTCCCGCAAATGTTGTTTATTTAGCACAAAACTTGACATATTGAAGGCTCAGAAAACCAATGTTGTTGTATAAAACTCGAAGCTTCGTTGACTGAATATGGTTGACAAAGGTCAAACCTTTCTAACAAAGCCACAAACATCTATCATTATTCAGTAAACAAATCAGCCAGAGCCATCTATTGAAAACGGACCGAATTAATTTGTACTCCCAATATTATATATTCAAATATTTTTTTTTGTATTTATAGTGTTTATAACTGAAAATACATCTAAGAAACCAAAAATAGTTTTTAAAAAATCCATTTTTTCTACAAATTTCCTTCAAACGTAGTCGATTACCTTAAGTATATGAAGAAAAATTCGATTCGAGATTTTGACAAGTCTTCCTGTTTTAGATCTTGTCAAGTTTTGAATGAAATTTGTGCATCTGATCGTTAGAAAAAGGGAGAACGATTATTACAAAATGCAAACAACTATATAGATAGCATCTGAAATATATATTAAGTTTTGTTGGGAATAAGTTTAGTTTAGTTTAGTTATATTAACGTCCCGTTTAAAAGCAACACGGGGGCTATTTTGGGGTGGACCTCGTGATTTTGAACCAAGTTCAGATGACACCTGAACTGGCACCCCCCCCTTTCCACACCACACCAGCGGTAGGACGTTCGGCTTGACAGATTTAACATGCAAGAGACCCCCCTCACACGAGGGTTCTTCGGTGGAATAGAGTCTCGAACCTCAAAAAATCCAGTTCCGAAGCCGAGATCTTGCCACCAAGCCACCGCGTCCCGTTTGTTGGGAATAAGTCAGAATTCTCCTATTTATATCGGCAGCCTCCGCAATCGGGTTCAAATTTTTCGAATCCAGCTCATTAGATGCAGTCACACAAGAGCAGAAATCTAAAACGATATGCTAATAAGATGATTCTTATTTGCATTCATTGAAGAAGATGAATTTTTGTTTATCGCCGTACATATAAATGAGAAGTCAAATGTTGTATAGATAGATCGACTGAATGTTTGAGATGTTGGTTGTCGTTGTGTGTATTTCAAATAGATGTGCGTCATTCGATAAGTATGTTTTTTTTTCTTTTTCTTTCTGGTTACGAGATGTAACCACGTTTAAATAAATGTCAGGTGATTCTCTAATCGTCAGGGATTAATAGATAATTGCAATTTACTAATTAGGTCAAATTTATAAATTTTGAACCTCATCCATCGATATTATTGGTTGTCTGTGAATTTAGTATTTTGCATGCGTATAAAAGCAATAATTTATAATGATGTCGTATCCGTGTTTCCACGGAAAGGGGGCGCAGTTGCTTCTGAGGGTAAAGAACCCTGAGCACCCAGAGTTCAGAAGTCTGACTTCTAGCTCAAATGAAGGTGGCACACACATTCGCTTACACTACTCCTTTTTACAGGGGGGCACATTCAGACATCTCACAGATAGAACACAGAACAACCATGCCCGAACCGGGACGCCCAGATCAAGAGAAAGACACGCTACCCCTGTGCTAGGACGCCGTAAATTGATGCTCGACGTTTCTAAAACAACAGTTCATCTCAAAATTCGCATCCAATCTTTTTAAAAGAAGATGTTCAGAACTTAAATTCGGCTTCCATTACTGTACTATCACGAGCAGAATTCTTGGTGTAAAAATCTGGGCATTCATGGCGTTCATAACCTTTCTCGAAATAGCCGTGGTGGCCTGGTGGTAAGGTCTCGGCTTCGGAACCGGAGGATTTCAGGTTCAAGACTCGATTCCCCCGAAGAACCGTCGTGTGAGGGGGGCCTCTTGCACGTTAAATCTGTTAGACCAAACGTCCTCCCGCAGATGGGGTGTGGAGAGGGGGATGCCAGTTCAGGTGTCGTCCTCGTCATCTAACCCTGCTTCAAACTGACGAGGCCCGTCCGAAAATAGCCCTCGTGTTGCTCTACAACGGAACGTTAATATAACTAAACTAAACTTTCTCGAATTTCATAATTTTATGCAGTAAAGGGGTGAATCATAATTTTATTAATAATTAGCTGGTATCCGGTGCGTTGCTGCCGCAGAAGAAATAATTTTGGAAATATCGGTTGAAATTTAAAATAACTGTCTCGTTTAATTAGGAAGGATAGAAAGAATATTTATTTCCGAATAAAATAAGAATAATGCTGATTTTATTCGGTAATGAATACATTCATTGAAATTGAGTGATATATAAAGGATAAGCGTAAAAAATATTAATTCTATTTTATTAACTATATTATTCAAAAATTTAGGGTTGGCAAGATTTTTTTGCTTCCATCTTCAGCAGAAACATAAAAAAGTGCAAGTGATAAGTATTTAAAAGTTTCATCCTAAAAGGATGAGCGGTACGGCAGGGCATAACAGATAAACAAACATTTTTATTTTTATAGATTACATAATATTAGTATGCCTATAACTATCCCGAGAGTGCAAGTAATAACTATCCATAACCTTGTATAGTTGAAACGATAATTTTTGAAAATTAAGATGGTGCAAAATTATTTGTACGACGATATTTTAGGTGGTTACTGAGAAAACCGTAAATTAGAGATAAAATATAACCCCCCTCCAGGGTTGACCTACCCAAAACTTTCTCTCAAAATCTGTCATAAAATTGTTACCTTTGAAAATAACTTGTATGACATTTGCTACAAAATATTAATCTTTATCTTGGATTTAGCATTTCTACAGAATCTATTGTCTCCTCGGCGAGTTATTTGGAGATTTATTGGTAAAAAGATGCGGTTGAGATTAAATATTTAAAATTTTTTTAGATAATTGAATTATTTCTATATCCATCCCATAGGTCTAATCAAAAAGCTGACCAAGTTACATCGCAATCTTACGTGTGAAACGGCAGCACATAAGAGACATACAAACAAACATTCATTTTTATTCATATAGATTTTAAATGAAAGTTCGAATTTTCGAAATTGGAGCCCTCAGCGACTTATGAGTTTGAATCTTTTCAAAAATCTGAAAAAATCTAAATTTGTTAGAGTTTTTGAAATAATCGTTTTAAATGATATGCGAAGAAAATGTTTAAAGCATTTTAGTCAACATATATTTGACATATTTTAATAAATATATATTTTTTAGAAAGTTTGTATTTTGGGAAAAAAAACTGATGGTTCTACTATAAATGCCTTTTTTCACAATAATAAGGGATTCAGACATTTTAGTGTCCTGGATGGACCTTACTGTAAGGTCCCTTTTTCATTTTAATTCAAAATAAATAGTAAAGTTTTAGAATCTAGCAAACCTCCAATTTAACATATTGTTAGTTTTAGGTTAATTATTTCTATTTTCATTTCTTTGGTACTAGCTGCCTTTGGCGACCAGCCATGAGTAATGCGTACTAAAATTTTCAATTAAATCACATATTCATTAGCCTTGAAGTAATTCCGGGCATTGTTTGGCCTGATATTAATCTTTTCTTTAAGATGATGGACGGAACGTTCTAAAAGAACACGTTTTCCTAATAATATTTTTTAATTTCATAAAGCAGTCAGTTTTAATTATCGGTTATGCTTCTAAAATATTAAAAAAGCTTTTTTTAATGATGTTGCCAAAATATTAAATATGTTTTTTAAAGAAAGGAAAAAGGGAAAAAAATTATTGAATAAATGATACAGATATTGCAAGAGATTATAGAAATATGCTATTAAGTTGGGATTTCAATGCATATCCTGTCTAAATTCAATCAGGTTTACCATAAATAAAGCATATTTGTTGAATAAATGATTTAGATATTGCAAACGATTGTAGAAACCTTTGCTTTGCATTTATTTTTTTAGAAAATATCACATTTTATGTTTCTTTTATTTTATCCAGTCACGTGCTAAAAGTATCATTTCTTTAGACTTGATTTACGACGATAGTTTTTTTTTATTATTATTTGAACTTTCGTAATTTTTTTTAAGTTTATCCAGTCACGTGCTCAAAAAAACATGTTTCGAAATATTTCTTTAAAAATTTGTTAAAAATAGAGGATTAAGTTATACATTAAAACACTGATACCATTAGAAGGCTAATTTTTTAATCTTTAAATGGATGTAAAAATCATGTTTATGCGATCCTATTTTCGGAAGTTATGGCGGAAAAACGTCGAAATTTCGTTTAAACTTTAATTCATTCAAATTCTAATTAAAAATTTGAAAAAAGGGCTACGAGGTGCACATTCCGGATCAACAAGGTATACATGTACCAAATTTGGTAGCTGTAGGTCCAACAGTCTGGCCTGTAGAGTGCCAACAGACACACACATTGAGCTTTATTATAAGTATAGAAGATTTGAATTGTGTATTCTTTAAGAATTGTAAAGCTTGATCTTCTTTCAGAATAGTGATAAAAGAAACTATTTATAAAAGCTCTCGAATCGTTTAATATTCGTTAGGAATTTTCAACTTTAATTTTAGAAAACGAGATTAAAATATTTTCTTTCAAAATTGATTAAACATAGAATGTATATTTGCTCCATAAAATCATTAAAATAGTTTAAAACATAATTTTTTTAAAATTAAGATAGTATAGTTATTTGTATTATAATATTTTTGACAGCTAGTGCTCAAAAACGCAAAAATTTATTTAAAATTTAAAACTCAAAGGATTGGTCTCCCCAAAGTTTTCTCACAAAATCTGTAATACAATTTTTATAGCTGATACCGACTTAAATGGAGTTTGCGAACTATAGCTACAAAATATTAACCTTTAACTTTGATTTGGAATCTCTACTGAATAAATTGTGTCTCCTCGGCGATTTATTGGGTGATTAGTCCTTGTTAAATAGATGCGCCTGGGATTCGAATTTTTCTTTTTTCTTGTATATAATTATACTATGCCTATAACCAACCCGTAGATATCTATACTTATAATAAAGCTCAATGAGTATGTGTGTGTGTGTGTGTGTGTGTGTGTGTGTTGGCGCTCTACAGACCAGACTGTTGGACCTACAGCTACCAAATTTGGTACATGTATACCTTGGAGGTCGGGAATGTGCACCTCGGAGCCCTTTTTTCGAATTTTTAATTAGAATTTGAATTAATTAAAATTTAAGCGAAATTTAGACGTTTTTCCACTATAACTTCCGAAATTATTATCGGACAAACATTATTTTAACATCAACTTAAAGATAAAAAAAATTAGCTTTCTAATGGTATCAGTGTTTTAATGTATAACTCAAGCTTCTATTTTTAATGAATTTTTAAAGAAATATTTTAACCATGTTTTTTTAGCACGTGACTAGATAAAATAAAAGAATGCAGGAAGTTCAAATTAAAAAAAATATCATCGCAAAATAAATCTACAGAAATGCAACTTTTAGCCCGTGACTGGATAAAATAACATAAATATAAAAAGTGATATCTTCTAAAAAAATAAATGCAAGGCAAAGGATTCTAAGATTGTTTGCAATATTTATATCATTAATTCCATAAATTATATTTATTTACAGTAAACCTGATTAAATTTAGACAGGATATGCATTGAAATCCCGACTTAATGGCATATTTCTACTATCGTTTGCAATATCTGTATCATTAATTCAATAATTTTTTCCCTTTTTCGCTTTCTTTAAAAAACATATTTAACATTTTGGCAATATCACCGAAAAAAACATTTTTAATATTTTGGAAGCATAATCGATAAATTATTAGAGCATTAAACTCAAAAAGTTTTTCCGAATAAAGTTACCGACTCTTTTACTACTAATAACTGAATCTTTTAATTTAAACTATTTCTTAAATTTTGGCTAAAAAATATATGATTTAGTTGGAAATTTTAGAACGCATTACTCATGGCGTACCAGCTGGTCGCCAAAGACGGCTAGTAAGCAATAAGCTGACAAAATTTCATCGCAATCGGATGAACGGTTTAGGAAGGCCGAAGAGGCATACAGACAAACATTTATTTTCATTTATATAGAATAGCTGGTACCCGACGTGTTTCTGCCGCAGAATAAATAATCTTGGAAACATTGTTTGGAATTTCAAATAGTTATCTTGTTTAATTAAGAATGTCGGGAAGAATATTTGTCTTCTTGTCATCAATGAATACATACAATGAAATGGAAGGACATATAAACGAGAAGCATAAATAATATTTATCCTATTTTAATTATTCCACTCTACAAACAAATATTCCTTTTTATATAATATATTTTTGTATTCTTTTAGAATGGCAATGCTGGGAGTTCTTTCAGAATGGTAATTTAAGAAACTATTTATAGAATCGAGGGATTCGTTACAAAAATTCTTAAAATTCGTTTAAACTTTAAACTTTAAACTTCAATTAAACTTTTAAAATTCTTAAGTTTTATGTTAAAAAATGTGATTTAAATATTTTCCTTTAAAATGGATTAAAGACAGAATATATATTTGTACCATAAAATCTTAAATATAGTCGAAACGATAATTTTTTGACAACTTAGATGATTTAAAAATTTTTATACTATAATAAGTCAAATGTGCTATTCATAATTTATAGTAATTGTATTTTTTTTGCAAATTTATAATTTCACAATTCAGCTCATAGTATTGGTTTGTTAGCTATTTGTTAATGAATCGCCCTGAGGATTTTCTGAGGACAATAGCAATATATAGCTATCAAATCGGAAATCCGCCACTGATTGATAAGATTTAAAAGAAACCACATCGTAAACAAATTACATAAACGATATAAAGACTACGAAATGAATCTGAAATCCTGTTTTGAGAATGTTTTATTAAAATTATCTCAATAAGACATGCAAATTAATGTCAAGTCACTAGATTTTCGGATTTCCGGAGAAAAATATATCTATTGCCATTTATTGTTTACGTAATCATAATAAAATATGTATTATGATAAAAAAGTTTAAATGAAACATAAATGGAATATTTTTCTACAACATACCTCTTATTCCTTCCACAAAAAAATTTAAATAAAACATAAACAATCAGAATTCTAATATTATATATCCCAGAGTTTATTAAATATGAGTGACCTTCAAATTAAAAGAAATCCTGTTTTAACAAGGCAAGTTAACGATTTTATTCAAATGAAGGACAAAAACTTGCACGTGCCTTTTACCATCTGATAGATAAAGTGATTTCACTTCTTTTTCGTCAAAAAAAAATGAATTTTCGTAAATATTATGCACTTAAATGACGCTTGCATAAAAAAAGAACCAAAAAAAGTCAAACGTATATCATTGGAAAGCAACAAAAATTGTGACAGCAAATCATTGTCATAAAGTACGCTGTTTTAGCTGATCTAACTACTTGTCAGGAGATTTGTTTTTCCTTATTTTATTCTGTTCTGCATTTTACGCAATTCACCATTAGATAAAAGTGTAATGTTTCCAAATTATCAATCTGAGTCGATTTAGATCAGGGATGGGGAAACTACGGCCCGCGGGCCAACTCCGGCCAACCGGAAGTTTCTATCCGGCCCGCGGATAGAATTTTAATTTGCCGGTCAGAGGCAAATTAAAAGAAATATTCATATATTATATATCCATCTCCTTTTCTACTTTGTTTAAATGTTATATTTTTTCTTCCTTTTTTTCAAAGAGCTGGTAATAGCTGGTTCTAAAGCAGATTTCAAGATTTCAGTGCCATTCAAGCAGAGTTGGATATTTTTACCATGCCATTCAAAGTAAATTGTTAAGCAGTGAGGTCAGATTTGCAGCTTGAATTAATTGAGTTGCAATCTAACAATCATCCCAAGCAGTTGTTTCTAAATATAACAAAGTTGGAGTTTTACAAATCATTATCGAAAGTAAATTTCTGAAGTTTAATATCACACTCCCAGAAAATCAGAGTTATGTTTGCTTCATCTTATATATGTGAACAAGTGTTTCAACTATGAACCTTAGAAAGAATTATTTCAGAACTAGACTGACAGATGAGCATTTAGCCTCGTTCCTTAGAATCAGTACATCTCACTTCGAACCTCAATGTAAGGAACTTTTAAAAATGAAATCGCAATTTCATTCATCTCATTAATATATTAAATTGTAATACTTGTATATTATTTTTAAAATTTTAGAAAAATTCATCTTGGCCCGCCGAACTTTATTTTTTCGATTTTTGGCCCGCGATCGAAAAAGTTTGCGCATCCCTGATTTAGATATTGTGAGGAGTATGGTATTATTTATGGTATTTTTAAGCCCGTATTATTAAGGACTTATTGACTTGTTTCCGTATAATCAATTTACTGTACCAATATTGGTACACAATTATATACAGATGAAAAGAATTTTCAGGGAGAAAACAAGCATCTCCATACATTTCGAACTTCTAATCCGAAAGCTTTAGTATAATATAAAATTGGTGTTCTTTCAGAATGGCAATGAAAGAAATTATTTATTGAATCGCATGATTCGTTTCATATTCGTTCAGAATTCTTAAATTTCATTTTAGAAAATGTGGTTAAAATATTTTCTTTTAAAATTGATTGAACATAGTAAATATATTTATAATATAAAATCGCTAATGTAGTTGAAAAGATAATTTTTGAAAGTTAAGATGGTGCAGAATTATTTGCACTACAATATTTTTGGTGGTTACGGTGAAAAACCCTAAATTTTAATTAAAATATAAAAAAAACAGGGTTGGTTTCCCCAAAACTTTCTCGCATCATCTGTAATAAAGCTGTTACATCTGAGAACGACTTGCAATACAGTTCCGTAGTCTAACTACAAAATATTAACCTTTAAATTGGATTTAGTATTTCTAATGAATCTATTGCCACCTCGGAGAGTTATTTAGAGATTAATCTTTGGTAAGTAAATGCGGTTAAGATTGAATTTTTTTTAATTTTAAATAATTGTACCAACCCGTAGGTATAAACAATAAGCTGACCAGGTTTCATCGCAATTGGATGAACGGTTTAGGAAGGCATAAGAGAAATACAAACATTTATTTTTATTTATAAAGATAATTTAAGCGAACTTTGAACAAAAAATTCAGTTTGCAATAATAACTATAAAGAAGAATGTATATATCTTTGTGTGTATTGGTGCAGTGAAGGGTGAACCACTAGATGTAGATATCAAATTTGGCCCAATACATTTTAAAAATTGAAAATAAATATTTCGGAACGATTATTCAAACTTCTAAAAATAATAAAAAATAATTGAAAATTTCCGTTTTCCCCCCATAATTTCTGAACACATTATTTCACACTACAAAATGCAATTCAAAATTTTAAACACTCAGATATTATTGTGTTGCTAAAAACGTTTCCTCACAGTTCCGTTTCGCTAATTTCATTTTTTTTTTCGGTATATTCTATTTGTTAAAACATCATAATCTATGTATAATAACAGTATTTTCATTTGTTAAAATATCATAATCCATACAGTAAAAGCTCTTTATTCGCGGGGTATATGTTCCATAAATATGCCGCAAATACAGAAACCGTGAATACGGAACGTTAATTATAAGGGATTATAGGGGATACGTTCCTAGGTGACAAAATAAAAATAATAATATTAAATATATATGTAAAAAAAAATCAATTTAATTGAAGTTTTTGAACATTTTGATTCATTATCTTAAGGCTTAGGCAATGAATTGAAGAATTTTGTCATTTTCTCTTGCTTGGCAGTTTTTAAAAGCTCCTTCCATTTAGACTGATTCGCAGCAGTCGCATTAGCAATTTGCCTCTTTAGAAATACTGTGAGCCTCAAAATCGAGTATACAGCTTGACGTCTAAGATATGTTTTTATTTAACAACCTAAATTTTGCAAAAAAAAAAAAAAAATAGTATTAACAGCAAAAGTGTGTTTTGTAGTTAATACTAATTTCCCTCCTCTTCCAATGTGTACAGAAAAAATTACGAAATCGATTTCATTTTTTAAAAAAAAGAATAAATATGAGACTTGGATAAAAAAACTACACCACAAAATTGAGTATACATCTTTCTTAATTTTCATAATAAAAGCAAATTAATATTTCGTTGCATATCCTGTTGCCTGGATCACATCTCATAATCTTTTAGGCATGGATTCCACCAGCTTTTTTGTTGTTTCAACTGAAATTTTTGCCTTCTCTTCTCGTAAGACCTTCTTTAGATCCTCATTACTTGTCACATCATGTTCACGGACGGATTTTTCCAACTGACCCCATAAATTTTCTATAACATTTAGATCTGGAGAATGTGGTGGAGTATGTAGTTGCTGCTTGCAATGGTACAACAAATATAACTTGACTATCTTCGCCGTATATTTCGGATCATTGTCTTGGTGGAAGACGAAGTTTGACCCAAGTCCTACTTTGTGGGCCCTTTTATGTAAATTATTTTTTAAGATGTCAAGATATACCATTTTGTCCGTAATGCCATCAATAAAGACAAGCTCTCCTACTCCTCCTGTTGCCATACAGCCCCAAACGAGGATGGATCCACCTCCATACTTAACCGTCTTTATGGTGTTCGCAGGGTCTATTTCTTTACTTGTCTGCATACTTTATATCATCCGTCTCTACCGTACAGATTAAATTTGTTCTCATCGGAGAACAGAGCAGTGTTCCAGAATGACTCCGGTTTTGAAATATGATTTTTTGCGAAAGAAAGCCCTTTTTTTCTGTTGGTGTGACTAATGTGAGGTTTTCATCTTGGAGTACGGCCATGAAATTCTGCATTATGAAGAACACGTCTAACAGTTTTAGCTGTAACGTTTCTGCCAATCTCGGAGAACAGAACAGTGTTCCAGAATGATTCCGGTTTTGAAATATGATTTTTTGCGAAAGAAAGCCTTTTTTTTCTGTTGGTGTGACTAATGTGAGGTTTTCATCTTGGAGTACGGCCATGA
>JAPMOQ010024037.1:2343-13155 GCA_026543055.1 Argiope trifasciata | reverse complement strand
TTAATACGTTTTGAGGTAATTATTATTTAATACGTTTTGAGGTAATTGCTATGTATATTGCTATCAAATTTTGAGTAAAATCTGTTCTGAAGAAATGTGTATATCTGGATGTTCGAATATACACTAAGAGGATGGTTACAATATGAAGAGAATAGAAGAATAAAATTAACTACACGTATCTGACATCTATAGTGTAGACACCTGTCAAATGTTGAACTAAATCCAACAAGTAGGTGATTTAGGCCTATACTTTCAGAAGCATATAAATGCGATAGCTCAAAAACGCAATGACTTATCGCAAAACGCAGTGAATATATCAAAGTTGGTGCTCTTGCCATTTTATATCTATTCATATTTCATCATTTGTTTCTTTCAAACTGACTGCAAAGCCGCGGTGGCCTGGTGGTAAGGTCTCAGCTTCGGAACCGAAGGGTTTCAGGTTCGAGACTCGATTCCACTGAAGAACCGTCGTGTGAGGGTATCTCTTGCACGTTAAATCTGTCAGGCCAAACGTCCTCCCGCTGGTGTGGTGTGGAGAGGGTGTTGCCACTTCAGGTGTCGCCCTCGTCATCTGACCATGGTTCAAAATGAAGAGGTCCAAAAATAGCCTTCGTGTTGCTTTATACGGGACGTTAATATAACTAAACTAAACTTTCGAATTGATTGCAGTGTATTTTTAATAAATTCCACCTACCAAGCTGGAAAGGGGAGTGGACATGAGCTCTAGAAACGGAGGTGCAGTGTTAAATATGAATTAGTAACAATAAGTGTAATTATTTGTGAAATTTTGGTTTTAAATCAGTTGGAAAAAAGGGATCTGAAACACAAATTGGATTTTCGAATATTATTAATTGCACCAATAGCCGGTTATTGACTGGGTCAGTGGCTAAAAACCACTAATGATTGCTTGATAGATTGAGTAAAAAATCATAAATTCAAGTTAAAAGTTAATGTTTCTTAACTATTGTACGCCAATTCTGAGCAAGGCGGTTTCTAGTACAAAACCTTTATTAGAAACTATGCTAGGATGTTTTAGTGTGGCCATTCCTGCTTTTTAATCTATACTCTATATTAATATATAAATGTGAAAGTTTGAATGGACGTTTTTTACTCAATCACGGCAGAACGGCTGAACAGAATTGAATGAAATTTAGCACAAAGGTAGATTATAGTCAGGGATAGAACATAGGCTACTTTTTATTCAGATTCATTGAGTGGTTCAGTTTTTATTCATTAACTAGCCGCCTTTGGCGACCAGCTGGTTCGCCATGAGTAAAGCGTTCTAAAATTTTCAATTAAATCACATATTCATTAGCCTTGAAGTAATTCCGGGCATTGATTGATCTGAAATTAGTATTTTCTTTAAGATGATAGACGGAAAGTTCTAAAAGTACACCTTTTCCTAATAATATTCTTTAATTTTATAAATCAGTCAGTTTTAACCATCGGTTATGCTTCCAAAATATTAAAAAAAATTTCGATGATGTTGCCAAGATATTAAATATGTTTTTTTAAAGAAAGCGAGAGAGGGAAAAAAGTATTAAATTAATGATACAGATATTGCAAGCGATTACATAATTAAACCCATATCCCGTCAAATCACAATCAGGTTTACTGTAAATAAAGAAGATTTATTGAGTTAATGATATAGATATTGCAAACGATTGTAGAAACCTTTGCTTTGCATTTATTTTTTAAAGAAAATATCACATTTTATATTTCCTTTATTTTATCCAGTCACGTGCTGAAAGTTTCATTTCTGTATATTTATTTTGCGATGATAATTTTTTTTTTTAATTTCAAATTCCGGCATCCTTTTATTTTATCTAGTCACGCGCTAAAAAACATGGTTAAAATATTTCTATAAAAATTCGTTAAAAATAGAAGCTTAAGTTATACATTAAAACACTAATACCATTAGAAAGCTAATTTTTTAATCTTTAAATTGATGTAAAAATCATGTTTATGCAGTCATATTTTTGGAAGTTATGGCGAAAAAACGTCGAAATTTCGCTTAAATTTTAATGAATTCAAATTCTAATTAAAAATTCGAAAAAAGGGCTCCGAGGTGCACATTCCGGACCTCCAAGGTATACATGTACCAAATTTGGTAGCTGTAGGTCCAACGGTCTGGCCTGTAGAGCGCCAACACACACACACACACATTGAGCTTTATTATAAGTATAGAAAACTAACTTTCGCACCAAGAAAGCCGAGTTCAAATCCCACCAAAGATAAGTGAGGCTCCAATTTTTTTCTCAACTGATTTAAGGTAAGGATTAACAGAATTTCGACCGTTTAATTCAAACAATTCTATTAATTTTCTTTGTGTTTGATGCATTTAAAATCAAACAATGTTAATGAATCGATCTGTGGGATTCATTTTGATGTACTTTTAAATTAAAAGAAAACAGAATAAAGGAAATAAAAAATTTCTAATCTGCATTGCATTACCCCAACTGGCATAGGAAAGTCAGACATGTGCGTTACCCTAACTAGCTTTTAAAGTTCACCCGTGATTGCTAACAACTTTGTTTTCATTTAAATTAAAAGTTTAAAAATGATGTTTATAATACTGTTGTCGCTATCTCAATCTGGATCCATAAGTAAAATGGATTTGACTGGACTTGATTTGCTGTTTTTTATTTTATTTTAGGGATACAATGTAAATTGATTGTTTTTTACGTTAGTTGTGTGTTTTTGTCATTAAATTGTATTTATGTTATATATTTTTTGTATATGCTTATACATTTAAATGCATCGTTTTTAGGTTAGGTTTAATTTTTTTTTATTTGTCATTATTTGATAGATTTTCGTATATATACATCAAAATTTCCACGCGAACTGAGTCACGGGTAGTAGCTTGTGGTATATATTTGTGAAAAAAAAATATTCTCTTTGCGTTTCAAATACTAATGTTATTCTTGCAAAAAGAGTTCTGAAAGAAAGAAAGAAAAACATTCTGCTTAGAAAAAGTGTTCTGCTTATTATTTTCTTAATGCATATATTAAGAGAGTAGAACCAGACGATTAAAAAAACAAAAAAATCCGAAACGTATTCGTTATCGTCTGCCAGACTGAAGGAAATGATATTTATGATTTTTCGCAACTGAGTAATGACCTCATTCCTATTTTAATAAAGGAAAGTGGAATCATGGCCTACTTTGAAAACATTCGCGAGTTAAAAATTATATTTAGGTTAAAATATATAAATAAATTTTAAACAGACATGTTTCCAAAAATCGATCGTTATATTTTGCGACAAAACAGCAATGTCATAAACAGCAAGTTAAACACTTCTTACAGATGGTTTTGATAATTTCCCGATGTATATAAATACAACAGCTGCTGTTAAGTCCAAAGTACGTATGCATGTTCAAAATTCAGTTACGATCTTTTTTGTTGATATAAAGCCAATTTTGTTTTACCTATAAATTATACACGTTTAAAGATAAAAAATTTATGTATATATAAATGTCATTATTATCTGTAAAAACCGATTGAAATAAAGATAAAGAAAATTTGAGGAAATTCGTTAATGCTCACGTGAAATTCTCGTGCCCATTAAATTCTTCTTGATTTATTTTTTGGAACATTATCGTTTTTATAGGAGGAAATCGAACACAATAAGTCGAATATATAAACTAGGCAGCTGCCTAAGACTACAGAGTCAACCCTTAATTTGACAAGAGGTTTTCTCAATTTTTTTTTAAATTTCTGTTATTTCTGACAGATTGTGTTGCTAAATAAGATTTTTTTTTTTTTTACCGTAATAGAAATATATTTTAAAGTTTTTGTTAGATATTTAAGCCATATAGAAGTTTTCATAAACCCGCCAGATTTTATTTATTTGATTGTTCGTTGCAGCGGACTTAGCCAAATTAAGGGTTAAAGGGAGGACGTAGGCCTAATGATTAAATAATATTATTAGCTATTAAGTAATTAAGATTGAAAAAATGCAAATACTGCGACAAGAATACAAATATATAATATATTATGAATACAGTGTGATGATTATATTTAATTAATAATTCAATTAAAAGAATGCTATTAAAGAAGTAAAAGAAAGGAAAATTAATTAGAAGATCAATCATTCATTTAATTATATATTATGTTCTGCTTGACAGGTTCTGTAAAATAGTTTCAAATTTTTTTTCTGAAAATTAATTTTCAAAATAACATAATTTACAGTTTTTAAAATAATAATTCAACGTTACTATTTAGATGAAATTAATTAATAAATGTTTAATTCGTCCAAAATGTTACGTTATTATTTTAACCCCGTTTATTCTATGAAAATATAAACTACAGAAAGAAATACAAACAAATTATATTTTCACAAAATTATCAAAACAAAATAAATAACTAATATATTAATTAGAATTTCTAATTTTTTTTTTGAATAAATGTGCTAATTATTAAAAGATTGCCTCTTTGTATAAATCTGCCACTCATTTTTAGCTATATTGGTTTTAAAAAAAAAGTGCTGATGAAAAAATGACAGATCAGAACGCAAACAAAAATCAAATTGCAAAACAAATTATCATTGTGAAAGAAATCGTGAAGAATATCCGCAGTATGTATCGAGGTTGCAGAAATGGCAGCATTTGCTGTGGCATGCATTCTGTCCAGCGATCTTTTTTTTGGAAGGGGCGAATTCTAGTTTCCAGCAAGAATAATGTTCAGACTGACATATAGTTTCTTTTTGTCACCTGTTTAGTCTATTTTATTTCGGCATTTTTAGAAGTAATTTACTCTACTGATCTCGCATCATGTTGACTTTTTCATGAAACTGAACAAAGATTATCAAATTTAAAAAAAAAAAAAATGGTCTGTTGAATGCTACTTGGTCAAACTAAGCCGAATGAGATTTAGCTCCTTCGAATAAAGGCAGCAGTGTGCGCTTTTCGTTGTTAAGGAGCACCGTTAAAGTGAAAGTTCGACTTTGCTCGATCACACACGACACAACCCTTTTTAGGGGGCAGCCGACATCCATCAAGAGGCATTTCTATAATTTCACAATACAGTAAAAGCTCTTTATTCGCGGAGTAAATGTTCCATAAATATGCCGCGAATACAGAAACCGTGAGTACGGAATGGTAATTTATACATGATTATAGGGATTGTTTTATTTTCTCACCTATGAACGTACGTTCATAGGTGAGAAAATAAAACAAAATAAACTGTATAAAAAATCAATTTAATTGAAGTTTTTGAGCATTTTGATTAATTATCTTAAGGCTTAGGCAATGGTTTGAAGAATTTTGTCATTTTCTCATGCTTGGCAGTTTTCAAAAGCTCCTTCCATTCAGACTGATACGCAGCAGTCGCATTAGCAATTTGCCTCTTAAAAATAAGACTTAGTCCCATAGACGAATCAATGTTCACAAAGAAATCGCGAAGCACATTTGCCATTCACTCAGATTTTTCAAATCAAATGTCACGTTTCCAGTGCTTGTTCAAGCCTCTTCTTCAATGGACTGTGAATTTAACATTTCCTCCAAGCCGGTTTCAGTCAGATCTTCATGTTACGATTCAAACCATTCCTGAATGTCACTTGATTCTATCTGTTCGAACCCACCTCGTCCTATTCCATTCGCGATTTCGGCTATGTTTGCATTGGACAATTTACTTTAGACAAAGTTGTCATAAGGTCTATTTTACTTTTTTTATTAGTCCATTTGACAGCATTTACAAAGGATATTGGTTTGGATACCTATTGGAATTCTTTTATTATTATGTATGTACTTATTAGATCCGCGCATAAAGAAATTTTTAACCGTGAATATATGAATTTGGCCATTGAATAGTGAGAACGCGAATGAAGGAAGCGCGAATAAGGAGCTTTTACTGTACTATTTAAAAAACGCAAATAGCTGGGTTTTTTATCTTCTTAATTTCGTGATTTTGTAAATTTACTTTTATATTCGTCTTATAAAATACACAAAAGTTAAACAAAATCTTTTTTCTTCGGCTTTTAATATAATGAAAGAAAATTTCATGTTTAAGGGAACAATGAAAAAGCTTTTAATCCCAGTGCAACAATCTATCTAATACTATAATACGAGGAATGGTTGCCAAGTCGAAAATCGCCCCAGAATTAATAAACTCCGGTAAACTTGGGGGTCTGAGGTTTTTGGCCACGAGGAATCGATTGGCGCCGGTTTTGAAGCGCTACGGTCGAGCAGTTCGGAGTTACAGATAGGATATTTTCAAACTTTATTAGTTCGCCATAATGGCTACTTAAATTTTCAAGCGGTAACGTGCTGCCATCTATAGCCAATAGGGCGAACTAATAAAGTTTTATGTTTATGCTGTTATAGGTTTATAATATGTTTCTTATGTATGTATATATGTTTGGTTTTTCTAAATAAATTAGTCAAAAATATTGAACTTCAACACACTTCAATCTTTACCTTTACTTTACCTTTGTATAGAATAGTTCCCTTTCCAAACTCTAACTTTGTTTAGAATAGTTTACAATGGTGCACTTTATCCGGTTATCTTTCCACCAAGGGTTTCACAAATTTCCTTATGGCATGTATTGTTTTGATAAATCACAATTGAAAATTTAAATCTTCGAGTTAGCTTCGATACCTGTTTTCTCCGAGCGGAGCTCGGTCACCCGCTGGTGTAGTATAATGTTGGAAATGGTGTAAAAATATTTTAAAACTTGTGAAATTCTTCAGAAATTTATACTTTTAAATTGCTATCATGAAAAAGATATTTTTTAAATTTTGAAATAAGGCAACATGTACATTTATTTTCTTTTTTTGGGGGGGAAAAATTTTCTGGAATTATTATTGAAATTCAGCTTAAATTACAACTAAATAAAATTCTAATTAAAATTTTTTTTAAAATCTCTGTGTTACATATTTTTAACCTCCTATGTGTATATGTGACAAATTTCATAATGTAGTTCAAATGGTCTGGTCTGGTCTGTAGAGCACCTACATATATGCACCCCATTCATCTTTATTTTTAATACTAGACGCCTTTAGCTATCAGCTGGTTCGCCAACTTTATTATGTCCAAAATTATCAATTAAATGCTTTATGCAACATCATTGGCTATTAAATACTTTGTGACTGGCCACTGTCAATTAAATACTTTGTTTGTCTGTCTTTTAATAACTACTTCATTATAATATTTTTAGGTTAAAATTTTGATAGACGTATAATTCACTCATCCATTTATGAAGGTCATTAAAATATTATTTTTTCCCTTTCACACGTAACGGGCTTGTGCAGCTATAATTTTATTGTTTCGTCAGAAATATATTGTTAAAAAATGTAGTTAAAATATTTCTTTAAAAATTCATAAAAAATAGAAGCTTAAGCTGTAAAAATCTGATACCTTTAGAAATCATTTTTTTTTATTTGATGTAAAAATCATCTTTGTGTGATAATATTTTCGGAAGTTACAGCGGGAAAACATCGAAATTTCTTTAATTTTTTTATTAATTCAAATTCTAATTAAAAATTCGAAAAAAGGGTTCCTAGGTGCACATTCCCGATCCCCAACGTATACATGAACCAAATTTGATAGCTGTAGGTCTAATGGTCTGGCCTATAGAGTGCCAACACACACATACAAACTGAGCTTTATTATAAGTATAGATGATTTATTATAATAATTGAAAAAACATAATTAAAACTTGTTTATATATTGTAGTTCACATTATTGTAATATTGCAGACTAAGAATAATATATTGTTTCTAATATTTTCTAACGCTTATTTCCTTGTAGAGTTAGGAAAACTCGAAAACTTATTTTTATTTTTATTTTCAAAATTTTAACCAAATTTTGTCGGCGTCCTGGCTTAGTGGTAACATGTCTTCCTAGTATTTTGGACGACCCGGTTCGGGCATTGTTGTTATTCTGTCTTTTTATCTGTGAGTAGTGTGAAATTCAGCTTAATTTTCAACTCAAAATTGTAACTTAAATTTATTTAAACAATCACTGCGTCAAATGGTCTGGTCTGAAGAGCGCTAAAATATATGCACTCCATTCATTTTAAATATATAGATACAAGAGCAACAAGTCGTCTAGACATGAAAATTCAATTTTTTTAAAGGTATAATTTAAATGATTGCATAGCTCAAAGTGCAGTCACTTTCGAAATGATATCTACAACTTTGTTTACCACGTGCATTATAATATCACATGATATAACTTCATCATTGCATATTTCTAAAGTCTATTTGACAGTTCAATATTTATTCATATTCTGAAGTATTTTGATACAAACGATTCTTCCAACTGCAAAATCAGCGAAACTTTATCGGGAATTGGATGAATTTAGATGTATTTCAAAAGTGTTTTTGGTCACCAAAACACAAAAAGAGATAATTTGTGGAGGTTATAATCACAGATGATTATTGCTTAACAGATTAGAGATAAGCTGATTAAAACTAAAGATCGACAAAATATTCGTCGTTTTATCCAAATTTTATTATTTAAAAACATGTTTCGGTAAAAAATTGAGAAATTAAATAAATTATATATATATAGCAGTTAAGACATTACATGTTTACGATAGCTCAGTAAAAAGAGAAAAAGTGGCACATGGACGTATTAAGTTTTAAAACATTTATTACACAAATTCAACATAGGTAAACAAAAATAACAATAGAGAGAAACTGTGGCAAGGTTTAGGATATAGGAATATTAAATGCACATAGTTACCTATAGGCTTTACATTAATAATTAAGTGCTGGTTAATTTCACAGTTGACTTCGGCTTCTTAGCGAAGTGACTTTCTGTATAAGACGATACGTCTGTTCACATCCTAGCTTAGTAGTAGGATTTAAACAATAAAATGTCCATTTTTCGCCTTATTTTCAGAGGGCATTATTGTCTCCAGCTTAATAGTGGAGAAACCTAAACGGACGAGCGCATGTACGCGTTTTGAATGCGAACTGAACTAACTAAATTTTTCGCCACCAAGGAGGCTGGCGCTGCAGTCGAGACTGAACATCCCGCCACGCGTTGGAATTATTATTCCAACACTACTTTATTAAACTATAGATAAACTGTACACTTTACCACTATTAATATCCTATCAATTTTAGAGTTAAATTTAAGAAATGAAAAATTTCTAAATTAAATTAAAATAGAAGCAATAGTAAACAGTTAAAAGTGCAATACAAATAGAAATAAAACAATTACACATTCATAATTCAAAACAATACTTAAATATAAATGCTGCAAAAATGTAAACAAATCACAACACAAATTGAAAACACTACAAATACAATTGGTATTAATAAACAACACTGAGTAAAATATAAATATCTAGTTTTCTGTTTTAACAGGAAGTAAACAGACTTTAGAAATTGCTCTTTTATAGGTACCATGTGCAGTACGTACATTTACAACACGCACACAGCCATCATTACCAGGTATAACATCAACTATTCGACCAAGTACCCATTTACATTTAGGTAATTTATCTTCCTTTAGTACTACCATCATGCCTGGTTTTACATTATTTTTGACAAACTGCCATTTCTGACGTTGTTGAAAATGGTTTAAATAATCAGTGCTCCACCTTTTCCAAATATGTTGGGTCAATTTTTCTACTCTTTGCCACCTGGACAAACGATTATCTTTAGCATCTATTAATTCTGGTGCTGCAATAGTATTTATTGGTCGCCCAATGAGAAAATGTCCTGGCGTCAAGGCCTCCAAGTCATTTATGTCAGAAGAAATTTCAGTGATAGGGCGAGAATTTAAAATACCTTCAATTTCTACAATAACCGTATTAAATTCTTCGTAAGTTAAATTTGCATTTCCAATAGCTCTCCTAAAATGATGCTTGAAGGACTTCACGCCAGCTTCCCAAAGGCCGCCAAAATTTGGTGAAACTGGTGGAATAAATCTCCATTTAATGCCATCAGAGGCTAAGAAATTACTTAAATTGTCCTCTGGATGATTTACTAAATCATAAAGTTTTTTCAACTCAGTCTGAGCACCAACAAAATTTGTGGCATTGTCAGAAAAGAGAGTAGAACATTTACCTCTTCTAGCAAAGAATCTTTTTAGTGTCGAAATAAATGCTTCTGAAGACAAATTAGTAACCATTTCTAAGTGAACAGCTTTAGTAGCCATACATACAAAAATAGCAATATAAACCTTATGAAGACTTCCCTTTCTTTGACCTTTATATTTAATTAAGAAAGGACCTGCAAAGTCAACACCTGCATTGGAAAAGGGAGCATTGACAGTTACTCTCTCAGGGGGAGGATTCCCCATTAATTGGCTAACAATTAAAGGCTTATTCTTAACACATGTGATACAATTATGTACAACTTTTCTAGCCAAATTTCTTCCATTAATTAGCCAAAATTTCTGCCTCACTAAATACAAAAGAGTTTGAGGACCAACATGCAAATACTTTTTATGAATATGATCTAAAATTATTAAGCTTAAATTATTCTTAGAAGGCAAAATTACTTGATGTTTTTGATCATAGTTAACATTAGCATTATCGAGCCTACCTCCAACTCTTAACAAATTATTTTTATCCAGAAAAGGATTTAGAGATTTTAAACAACCTTTACCTGAGAGTTGCTTTCCTTCTTTAATCAGTTGAATTTCATTTGAGAATTCTTGGGCTTGAACCCATTTTAAAATACATACCTCTGCATTCTCATACTCTTCAGCAGAAATATGAACACTTTGAAGTGCAACTCTTCTTTTACATAGGGAAATAAATCTGAAAACATAACTAAGAATATTAATTAACTCTCGATAATTATTACTCATAGATAAAAGACGTGAAAATACAGAATCACATTCAGACTTAGTA
>JAPMOQ010024019.1:0-11823 GCA_026543055.1 Argiope trifasciata | reverse complement strand
ATTTGAAGAAAAACATTTTTTATATCAATATTTACTATATGTATACTACACAACGTATATCTGAAGATAACGATTTAAATATTATTCCTGATTGTTCAATATTTTAGTCTTTTAAGCTTTATTCTAAAAATTCATAAAATGTGTGGGTTAAGTTATTGTGCTGCTCTAAGTACGATCTTATTTCTGGTGGGACTAACTTTGAACATGTATAATTGCGCTTAATTTAATCTTCCAACTGCTAATTTTTACTTAAATGGGCAAAAAAAATGCGCTTTATAGTGTGTGTGTGTTTGCTTTTAATATTCCTACCGAGTCCCCCAGAGTCATATTTACTTAATGAGTATTTAGGTAAAATTTAGATAAAGCATCAAAAATTAAATCTTAGGAAATTTCAAATCAAACTAAACATGTGATCTCAATCATCATAGTACCCAATAAGAGTTATAAAATTGCCACACATATTTAAAGCGAAATTAGTATTCTTTTTGAGCTTATTCGCACATAAATAATTGAACATCAATTATATATATATTATGTACACGTCTAATATACGCAACACCGCTTCATGCCAGTGCAACTCTAACCCTCTGGTTATTTAAACAGCGTAATGAGCATGAAGTGGGAGAGACATGGAAAGACGCTCCTGTTCTATCCATCCCTGTGACTATTGTTCGACGTCTGACATTTACTGATTGAAATACGGTTAGGGATTTTAATATTGGATAAAACAAAGCCGAAGAAAATGAGCTTTTTTAAGTTCAAATGGTAAATGGATCTGGCTTATAAAGCTAACTATCAATCAGACACTGGAAACTTGTATAGATTTACAGAAACAGATATAGTTTGTTTGTGGTTACAAGATTTTGAATAATACTAATAAAAAATATTTTAAAAAAACTAGAAACAAGGGCAGAGAGCAACACACACACAAAAATACAAATACAAATAAACTCTATGTACAAACAAAAAATAAGAAAATAAATATATGTACGTAGAGTGAGTAAAAATGATGGACCTGATTTTTTTAAAAGTCTAATTTTACGAAACTGATGCACCTGTTACAATAAATTATAGATTGATTTAAAGAAAACTATACCAAGTTTTTTTTCAAGTACAAATGTTCGAAGTGTGACTCTCGTATTACACGACATACATCCAATCTGTCATTCAGTCCCTTCCAAGCACTTTTTTTTGTCGGTTTTCATTGGCCCCACAAAAAAAAAATCATTAAGGTAAGACATGTACCACCAACGCCAAAAATGCTTAAAAGAAATCATTGGGACTAAACAAAGCATTGAGACATTGTTTATGTACCACCAATGTCAAAAACACTTAAAAGAAATCATTGATACTAAACAAATCATGGAGACATTGTTTATATACCACCAATGCCAAAACTTAACTAACGCACTTACGCAGCATTCAGAATTATTGATAGAGTAATATTACAAATTGCTTGGAACGAGCTTGATAACAGATTGGATAACGAACTTGATAACAGTATAGCAATAGGATCACACATCAGATATTTGTAACTGAAAAAAAAACTTGCCATACTTCTCTTTAAATTCATGCTTCACTAATTATAATATGTATCATAGTTTCGAAAAATACAACTTTTTAAAATCGGGACCATCCTTTGTATCAATCCTGTACAACAATATACAGAAAACAAGAATGGAAACATCAATTGCCACTTTCAATTGCAGAATTCATCGAAGCTGTTTCATCCAATCCCAAAATAGAAAAACATCCTCAACAGCATTCTCTCTTTTATTTCAACGTCTTTATCGTTTTGTTTTCACCATCATCTTGAGAATAAAAGTGATAAAAAGGGGGAAATTCATGTAGCATCGAAACCAGAAGATAAGAGATAAAGATTTTTCGAATAGCAATTTTATTCCTCACTTACGAAATCTGACAGGCCGACACACCGATCACGAAAAAAAAACCAAATTGAAGTCGGGTCTGACCTTCTTTCTCACCACTTCTTTCTACCCCAAAGAGCGTTTATTGTCATTTTCCTTCCATATAATCTTTGCCTTTTCTTGCTCTTACGGTTTTGGTTCCGCGGAAGAGGAATGTTTGTGTTCCGAATGGTAACCGGATTTAAAGCATGAGTGACATTGGTAGGGTTATTTTAGAACCACATCCATCCGGTAAGAAGAGAAATAAGCCAGAATTTTCTGATGGTTGCTCTGTCTATGCAAATTGTGTTCCGCTGTATCAGTTTTCTATCTGATACTTGTGCATGTCGATCTTCATATAAACTGTCACTTTGCCAGTTTCAGTAATGTTTTGAAGCGAGGTTTCTATTTGGGAAGGTTTCTATTTCTAAAATGGGAGTTTCAACTTAAAATTGCAATCCGATTTTGAAGAGATTTCACTTATTTATGATATTTCGTCGAAATCCACATGTTTAACAGCATAAGGTATCCGGCTACGTTTAAAACACTGGTTATCGATCACATTGGCGGAGTTTTTTAAATCTTATTATTTCTTGTAGTTTAGACTTTCCTTATCCCAAAACATTTTATCTTTTCTAAGTAAAGGAAAGCCTCACCTATCATCCAGGGTTACATAATTTTCAACTAAAATTTGTCTTTTCCTTCAATTTTCTTAAAAATTTAATTTTCATTAAAATTCTCCACCGTTCACATGATATCCTCAAAACTAATAGAGGTATATCTGGAAAAAATTCAGCGTCTGTTTTAAATAATGTGGGCAGTGAAATGAACCAAGAGTTTTATCATTGGTGAAACACTTTTTCATTTATAGGTGATTTTAGAAAAATTAAACAGTAAATTTATGGAAAAAACTGCATATATGCGCATATCTTTACCCATAATTTCTTTGTATCTCAAAATGTTTCTTAGCTTTTGGTTCATTTCATTTAATATTATATTCTATTACTTGTGTGCAAAGAAAAAATAAAATTGCTGCATTACAATATTGTGTAGAGTGTAACCGTTTTGGTTAAATTTCATTAAAATTTACGACAAACTTTCCCGTTTCTCCAAATATATTATATTTCCAAATTTTTGTATTTATAGTGTTTATTATTGATAATAAATGTAAAAACCATAAATAGTTTCTAAAAAATTCAATTTTTCAAAAAATTTACTTTAAACGTAGTCGGATGCCTTAAATGTTTTCCTGAGTGTCATACGTGTATTTATTTATCATATTTTGATAGTTGTAAGCAAAAAAAAATTAACCATTAAGGTATCCGACTTCGTACAAAGGAAAAAAGTTCGAAAAAATTGGATTTTTTAGGAACTATTTATGGTTTTTAGAAGTATTTTCAATAATAAACACTATGAACAAAAAAATATTTGAAAAAATATATTTTGAGAAATGTTAAAATTTGTAGTAAATTTTATTGAAATTTAATTAATACAATTATTGTAATACAGCAATATTATTTTTCTTTGCACACAAGTTATAGAATACAATGATGAATGAAATGAACCCAAATCTAAGAAAAATCTTGAGCTGCAAAATATGGGCAAAAATATGTCCATTTATGCCTTTTTTAATAAATTTACAACTTAATTTTTCTAAAAACAACTATAAATAAAAAAAAGTATTTCACCAACAATAAAACTTTTGGTTCGTTTCATTGCCCATATTATTTAAAATACACGCTGGAATTTTTATGTAAATACCTCTATTAGTTTTTGAGACATCATGTTAATGGTAGAAATTTTTTATGAAAATTAAATTTTTGAGAAAATTGATGCTAAAAACAAATTTTAGCTGCAAAAATATGTAATCCTGGATGATAGGTGAGGCCTTAGAATAGATAAATAGTATTGGGAAGAGAAAAGTCTGAACTACAAGAAATAATAAGAATTTTTTAAAAATCGCCAATGTGTCGATAACCAGTGTTTTTAACGTATTCGGATATTTTAATAATGATTATAATTCAATATTAAAATTACTTCGAATATATAGATACGTCACGTATTCAATGGATTTCCATTTGAATCTAATTAAGAAAATATTCTCAAAATAGAAGTTGCCATTTTATTAGATAGTAAATAAAATAAAAACAGTTAAGTGGTTAAAAATAAAGATTAAATTTTGGAATTGCTTTCAATATTCTATAAGCTTCCAATCCATTGCTTTATAGATAGAGCTAGAAAAACATCATATCCTTGAATATAATAAAAATGAATTTTGTTTGTATATGTATGTCGACGTTTAGAAATTTTCATTACAATTAATTAAGAAAACTAAGCTGAATTTTAACATTTTCAATGATAAATTTCGTAAGTATTACAGCAGAAAAATGGTTTTTAGATTCAAAAATTATATTTTCAATGATGCCATTTTTATTTTATAAATTTAATCCCTGGTTTTAATGAATTTAAAAAATATTTTATCATATTTAACAATAAATTTAATATGCACGAGCATGTCACAAATGCATGGAAAAAATTGCTTTTATCAGCCTATTATCATCCATTGACAAAAGTTCAAAAAAGTCAATTTTATTAATTATTTAATAATTTTCAAATTTAAATTTAAATTAATTAAAATTAATTTTAATTAAATTAATTAATTTTAAATAAATTAATTAATTTATTCATAATTTTTATTATTATTATTAATATATTAATTTTTTTATTATTTAATTAACTATTACTACAACTTAAAACTCTAAAGGAGTAATTTTAAGCAGGTGTACACACACCTGTTGAAATGTAAAGAAATAAATATGAAACATATTTTCTGAAAAATAAAGCCAAAAAAAGTTTTCTATAATGTATTATAACACTTTTCTTATTAATACAATAAATTAATTTTATTTAATGCAAGTATAGTTGAATACACTCAGCATATCCACTCTAAACAATTTCCAATCGCCAATTTATAATTCTTCACTAATAAACTTATTTTGTCTAAATGAAATACATAGTTAGGTTTTATGTATCTTAAGTCATTAACTGCTCTATGAACTATGAATTTTAAATTTATATATAGATCTTCAGCTTTATGAATCATGTTTAATAAAATATTATTGAGTCGCTTATATTTATACCAATAATAAAAATGAATATGCATTTAAGAATGCTTTGATTCGTAAAATAACAGAGCACTTGACCTAGAGCAACAAAATTTGGCAAATGCATACCATAATTTGGGGTTATATTGTAAGTTTCCTTAATTAAAAATTAAGCAGAATCTTGCTGACTTACCACGATAACTTTAGAAAGTATTGTCGCTTCAAAAAATATTTGCCCTGTTGGAAAAAAATTAAAATTTTTAATGATACAAAATATAAAATCGTGGGAATTTATAGGAATTTTGGTAATTTTTTTAAGATTATTTTTGCTTAATTTCCTCTAACAGTTACATTTTTGCCCTGATTTTCTAACTGTATTCATTTTTTATCAATTACTGATTTTTCTACAATTGTTTGAAATCAAAGAAAAAGGTTTTATTGAATATATCTGCAGTTTAGAAGTCGAAGAATAAATTGAAGTTTATAGGCTCCAGTAAAATTTATAAAATAGATGAACCGCAAATATATCTCTTTAACTTAGCCTGTATGTCATGAGAATAATAATCTCCGTTAAAAAGATTCATGAGAACAATAAATAGAACTTAGGTAAGAAATTGAAAATATTATGGAGCTGTTCTCATACAATTTCAAAGAATTATAGATATTAAATTATACATAAATGATTTATTTAAAATCAGATATAACCATTACAATCCATTCGTCTAATTTGGTAACTAATCTCTCTTAATATTTAAGATGAAAGTGTGCGTTGTGATGGCACTCGATATGACAGATAATTTGACATATAGCAATCAAATGTTTTACATATATGCTTTAGAAGGGTGAATTGCACTTAAGACACATTTTAATCACTTTAAGAATGATATTTAATGTATATTTAAACTCTGTTTAAGTTTGTTAAGCTTGTTATTTTTAAATCTTGAAAATATAACTTTCTTGATTTATTTCTAGGTTATTTAAGTTTTAGGGTAATCAATCCTGTAGGTTTGAAATTTTAACTAAAATTTTATCGTTTTTTGCAAAATATCAGATTACAAATAATTTATCTCTATTTAAATTTTCAAAAAACTATCTTTTCAACTATATTGAAGATTTTATGGTATCAATATATGTTCTAATGTTTATGTTTAATATATAATATGTTTAATGAATTTTAAAAGAAAATATTTTATTCGCCTTTCCTAATATTAAACTTGAGAATTCTGAATGAATATTCAACGAATTAGGAGATGCAATAAATAGTTTCCTTCATTATCATTCTGAAAGAACAAGTTTTACAATTCTGAAAGAATACACAAATCTAATGTATAAAAATAAGTATTTGTTTATTGAATACTATAATAAAAGAAGAATAAATGCTATTAATGCTTCTCCTTTATATATCGTTTAATTTCAATGAATGTATTCATTGCCGATAAGAAAATAAATATAATTCTTCATATCATTCTTAATGAAACATAATAAATATATCAAATTCAAACGATATTTCCTAAATTATTTCTTCTGCGGCAGCAACGCGCTGGGTACCAGCTAGTATTTATATATTTAATAGTACTTAGTAAAACAGATCAGGAATGACCAATCTGCAATAAAAAATTTTAAAATGGTGATTTAAGTTTTCGAAAGTTTAGTTTCACTCATTTTAGCAGATATTTTCAGGTCACATAAGTCAGAATAATTTTCAATTAAAATTCCTTTATTTCTAGTTAACAACAAAATGTATAAATATTTTCTTTTAGCAGATGATCTTATTCCATTTTCTCAATGCACAAAATATAAATTTGTATATCATGATTTTAAATTAATTTCCTAATTAATGAGGACAACTGCAAAAAAACTACCTTTTTTTGAAGTCCTTTGATCAAAGTCATAAAGTATAAAATATTATTTCATGTTGACTCGATACAATATGGAAAATCCAGAAACAAATCAAGATTTGGCTTCAATCATAGCATTTCAATGAAGTTATTTCATGAAATGAATCCTTCCCAAAAACGACGGAAATATCCTTTTCCAGATTTTCTCCTTTTTTACTTCTAGATCTTTTTGTATTTTTACCATCATCTGAGACGAAGGTGATAAAAAGCGAAGTATATGTAGCATCGATGTCAGAAGATAAAAGAGATAAGCTCTTTTCCGAAATAGCAGTTTTATTTCTCACTTACGGAATCCGACAGATCGACACATGCATGTGCGAAAATTGAAGTTGTGTCTCCCCCCCCCCTTTTGTTGCTGCGTACCACGGACAGACAGACTCTTCCTTTTCTTTTTCAATAACTTTTCGTGTCAATTTTTATTTATGTATTTCTGTGCAGCGAATTTTGGGAAAGAGGGTTAGTTGGTTGGTTGTATACGGTTTATTGGCGCAAGAGCCACACTTGGCCAAACTGCGCCAAGCATATGGTAAAATTAGAGCAGACATTTAAAACAACACGATTTTAAAAGCAGACGTAAGTTATTGAAACCACATGAAAAGTATTGAACACATGAATATATTTAAAAATAAAACGATTTTAACGTAAAACAGGCAAAATTGGCAAAATTGCTCGAAAATTTCCAATGTAAGCAAAGAGCATAGGTAGAGGGAAAGAGGGAGAGAGGGTAGAGGGAGTATGTGGTTTTTGTGGACGAATAATACTGGCAAAGATACTTTGGACCTCTCTTCAAGGGAAAAAAAACGAAAATGCATCTTTTTTTTGGTGGATGTTTTGTGAACGATAATCAAGGTTTTCTGTCAAATAGCCTTGGCATCAATTCTCAAAAAGGATATACTTCTTTGTCTGTTTCAAAATGTTTATACGTAAAACGTTTGAAGAAGCATCTTTTTTATTCGGGATTTCAGTTATGATTAACCCTTTCTACGTCATTTCCTTCTTCTTGCATACAGCCGACCACCATTGAACGTAGCAGTATCGACAGGGTTTGTCGTGGTCGACTGCTGAATAAGTATTCTCCAACCTTACATTGACCGATCAATCAAACTAACTTTCCTTCTTCTTGTATACAGCCAACCATCCCGCTATCACTGAACTATCACTGTCGATACTGCTACGTTCAGTAGCAGTATCGACAGTGATTGTTCAGTGATACTGAACGTAGCAGTATTTGTTGTGATCGACTGCTGAAAAAGTATTGTCCAACTTTACATTGACCGAACAGTCAAACTAACATTCCTTTCGGGGTAGTAAATAGCTGTCTTTCTCCCCATCTGCACTCTCTCAAACAGTTGGAATGAAACTGTCCATCTTTAACATCATATCCTTCAGGGAATTTGAAATTACTTGTTACCATCAGTACTGTACTTAAAGCCGTCCTTTCTTGGCCGTGGAAAGATTCTGTTTTTTTTTTCTCTGCTTTTCGCTGGTTTAGAATAAACACAAATGAAAACTCAAACATGTCATTTATTTTGTGGTTTAAAAGATTTAAAATATAGAACGAACACCTGAACCGTGCATTGGTTACGTTGCAGAAGTTCCATTTAAGCGCACTAGACACGTTACAGACGAAGAAGAGGTTAAAATAGAATTCAATTTGTATTAGATCTGCATAAATAGATTTTGTATGAAAGTGGACAATATGCGTTCAATCGTATATGTGTATATAATGATAGCTCTCAATCTAATTTAAATCTTAAGTATTTTCCTATTTTTTAAAAATTAGTTCATGCTACTTGCAATTTCATCTTATTTCCTGATCCAAATTTCATTATTTTTATTTAACTACGTATTTCTTACACGTGCTGTGAAAAATTACTGCCATTTTATTTCTTAAACTGCAAACTAAGGGATGAAAATCCTTTATGTCTATGACATATACTCCAAATTTAATTGAAATTTCTTTTTCTGAACCTACAGATCACTTAGAAATCCTATAATAATTTATTATTCAAACTATAAAGGGAAGAATTTAGCACACTTTTTTCTATGTCTCTATGTAAGCAGATTTCATCGGTTCCACTCGTATACAAGTTATGCTCTCCAGAGGAAAAATAAATTGTAGTTAATTCGAAATTTGTTTCCTTTTTCAGCCATTCAGAAGAAAGAAGCAATTACAAATAACTATAATCATTTCTTAAATTACCATAATTCACTATAAGAAGCAGCAATTCGTATAATTTTTATAACTCAATATAAGATGGTTAAATGAATTCTTTAGCAATCAATGTTTAATTATTATGATGTAAACATACAAGTATTAGTAGCATGCTTTACTGTATTACTTTTTCCCTATGATAAATGCAATGCATTCTTTTCGAAATTTGAAGATTTTTCTAAAATAATTTAAACTTTACTTGATTTTTTCAGACAATAAAATCTCTTCGTATCTGGTCATTTACTGTTCTCATTATAAGTGGCAGTAAAATGAAAACGAGACAGATGGAAATGATGTAAACCTATTTTTGCTTAAAAAATTATCGCCATAACTATTAATCAATTTATCCCACCATAAGGTGGGTAGTTTTATGAATCTAAGCCAAGCATACCTCTCTACGGAGCTTTAAAATTATGAAAATGGCAAGGAGATATATCTGGATTGCATTGAGTATGTGTAAATAATACAAATTTAATAAGAAATTGTTATGAAATTACACGAGTGAGTAAGTGAAGGAAATCAGTACTCATATCAAACAGCGATCATTTAAAAAATTAATTATTTATTAAACTGAAATAATGTGAGGATAAATACATGAAAAAAATATATATGAGAAACCTTAGTTTCCTCAACTATCTGGAATAGTTGAAATCTCAATTTTTTAAAATTAGACTGTATATTCCTTATGAGAATAAATATTTTTGCCTTTTGGTAATAATAGATGTTTGGAAAAAAGTTTAGTTGCCATGTCAAACAAAATGCAAAACTTTAAAATGCTTTATATAGAATGGCTTTATTCTTATTAAAAAAATTAAATAGTTATATTCAAATAATCAGTATAACTTTATAAAATATTAAGCTTATTGTAAACATCAACGAATGTAATAATTATAAATCATTTTGAAAGACAGATGACATGCTTATAAAGATATACAGAAAGATATATCTAAAGTAACTAATGTTGTTTCTTTATACATTACAGATAAAAGTTTACAATGCATAAGTACATATCCTCTTATATGATAACAAATACTATGAATCTACTTTCAAGTATTATTTTCGACTGTCTACATATTTTGAAGTAATAAATATGATACTCTTTCACATTTTCAAAGTACCCATTTCTGCATCTCCGTTCAACTTTTTAACAATCACAGGGAGATACATTCTGAAGTCCCATTACTTTTAGTGCGGATGAAAAGAATAAAACTGCTTATGAGACCCACTCTCTACAACCCAACTCTCTATTCCTCCCCCCCCCCCTCCCTTGAAAAGAGTAACATAATACAAAAAAGCACCATTAAAGATTTCATTCATGAATCCAAAGATCCCTCTCCCCTTTTTTTATACTGCCTTTTTCAATATATCTTCGACAGAAAAAAAATAGATTTGACAATGTCATAAAAGTGTACAATCGAAAAATAAAGTTATTGTAAAATAAAAAAAGAAACCGATAAAAGAAAGAAAGGGGGGAGGAAGAAAGTCTCTCTTTTCTTTTTCTTTTTCAAGATTTCAGACGGAGAGAGTAAAAATCCTTTTGAGAATCGTTTTCTTGGATGGTATACTCCCTCTGAAAAGTCCACCCTCCCTCTCTTTCGGCAGTCGGAAAGTAGTAGAAATTTTTTGATACATTTTATTTTCTAGCGATGTGTCCCTTTTTCTAGTCCATTCGAGATATTTCATGCTCGCCGAAACCCCTGATTGTATCGGATGTGCCGCCATTTGGCGACTGATTGCCATGTGTGGCAATTTTTTTGGCGATCGCTTCCGTTTGCCTGCTCGAAATAGCAAGTAATAACAACGGTATGGAATTGCCTACTAGAAGAAGTTTTTGAAGAGCAAGTTTCAGTGATTTTCGATAGATGAAGCGAAAGTTTTTCATCGTGCAATTTCCCTACTTCAAGTGAGAATAAGACATCGTTTGTATTATGTAAGAAATGCATTGAGTTTCCCATTAATGGAAAATTTTTGATCTAGTTCCACATTTTTTTGCTCTTGAATTTAACATCTCTTATCGTGCTCTATCATCTAAACTGTTTTCCTATATTTAAGTAAGTATTCCATTGAAAAGAGGCCATTCTAGTTACATTATATTCGTAGTATATAAGGGCTGAAAAAATATATTACACAGAAACGAAAGTTGAGACAAAATTTAATATTTTTCGATGTAATATTTTGAACTAAATTTGCAATGAATATGTGTATAAAAAGCAATATCATTTCCAATTACAGACGGAAATTTTTCGATGCAATTATGTAATTAAATTCCTTTCATTCCAAGCTGTAAATTTTCTCTGAAAAATATAAATGTTTGTATAACTATGTGCAAAACAATAAAATCATATGGAAAGTATTCAGCAAATAAGAAAACTAATTTTAAAGATGGGTTCGAGGGTATGCATTACAGAAATTAAGCAAAAATTCGCTGTCTGAAAATTTAAAATTTTGTTTTACTTCATTTCAACAGCAGTTTTCTTGAAATGTTTTTTTAAATGTTCTTACCTCTTGGAGAAACAAAAGGCTCACATGTTTCTGCATATTTCTTCACCATCTTTCGGAATTTTTAAATGGAAGACTGTAATTCAATTTTCTCCATTCTGTCTGTAACCATAAGCGCTGCGAATGCCAGTAAACATTCCTTAGAAAAGTCAGAAATTCAAATAATTTGTAGATAATTTAATTAAATTCAACTTTAAAAA
>JAPMOQ010024007.1:0-11352 GCA_026543055.1 Argiope trifasciata | reverse complement strand
GAAAGATTGCCGATTTGTGTATGGGCCAAATAGTAATTCAGACCAGCTTATTTTTGGAAAAACGCATTATTGAGAAGTATTCAATGCTTGTTGTCAATAAACAGTCACTGATCAGAAATTTTCTGAAAATCTTGGTTGCGACCTTTAACCTGCAATGCCTTTTATTAAATGCATGTTTTTTATTTTGTAAATACTGAATTACCAACAGAAATGCTTACAATTTAATGGATTGTACATTAAGGGCTAAAACGCTGCAATATTTAACCTATAGCACCTAATAGTACTTAAAAGTTTCCCAGTTTATGTCTGAGTCAAATAATACTTTCAAACATAATATTTCTGGAAGTGCAAAAATTCTATGCTTGGTGTCAACCTAAAAGAATCACTGGTCAGAAATTATCTGAAAACCTTGCTTGTGGTCTTTAATCTGTAATACCTTTTATTAAATGAGAGGCTACACATTTTATAAACATCATGCTTATTTCTTTGGTATTACTGAACATACTTACAGTAATATTTAGATTTTAATGGAATGTGCAATAAAGGCTAAAAACTTGCGCACTTATTTTTTAGCACCTATTAATACTTAAAGACCACCTACTTATATAAGAGTCAAAGAATTCTTTCAAATATAATGCTTCTGAGTATAATTTATTGAATATATTTCCAGGAACGTTATAATTTAATGGAATGTACATTAATGGCTAAAAGGTTATAGTGCTTAAATTATATTACCTTATTTTCAATATACTTCTAGAAATGTTTCTAAGTTAATGGAATGTAAATTAGCGGCTAAAATGTTTTAGTGCTTATCCTATAATACCTAACAGTATTTAAAAGACCAATTATTTAAACAGTATGAATTCTAGATGAAAAATTTATCTGAAAATTTGATTTGCAAGCTTGAACCTGTAACATTTTTAAGTAGATAAAGGGGGAGTAGCTATGGTGGCAACTCATCGTTTTGGACAAAATCAGATTTAAATATCAAAGACAACCAACTCTTGTTTCAAGTCTTGTATATTCAGTTTAATTTCTTATTGCATAATTTCATTTCTGATGCTCGTCAACTAAGAATCCAAATATGTTCGCTAGTAAACATAATATATACTTGATTGTGTTGTTAATAAAATTAGTAATTTTCTACATCGCCTCATGTAGATAGATACGTAAATCATGCACAACACGTTCATTCTCCATAAAGGATTACTGATTTCATGAAGACTATAATTTAAAAAAAATAATATTACATTTAAGAAATTAAAAAGAGGGGAGGGACAATTTTACCAATTTATGAATTTTTTAAAGATAGAATTCATATTTCGAAATGTTCCTGAACAAAACAACAACAAAAAAAAAACCATTATATAGTAAAATTATAAAAAAATTAACGAATCTTATCTCCAATTTATGTTTTTTCCATTGCATTCAAACAATTTGGGGGGAAGCTAATTTTCTGTCTAAAGTTTTCTGGAAAGAAGTATTATTTATGACGTTAACGATCAAAACATGTCTAAAGCAAATTTATGCATATTTGATGTTTTATTTCGAAACGTTTGATACGCTAGAGCTTTTTAATCAAAAGTATTCACAATGCATTACTTTAAATGGATATTTAATCCAGGAGTGAAATACCTAATATAAATTAAATTAAATCTTAATTATGATATAAAAAGTCATAAGGATGCCCCCGCTCCCAATTCTTTTCACTTATAAATAAGTTTCAAAAAAGAACTAATCACCATTTTAGCAAAATTTTTAACAACCCAAGTGAGAACAAATTAGTTTGTAGCTTCCCAATTATCCAAAATTGGAATATCAAAATTAAACACTAATTAATGTTAAATAAAAAAGGTCAGTTTTAAATAGTTTTTTATCCATTTTACTTACAAAAATTGAAGATTGGAAGATAGCTCTGTGATTTTCTGCTTTAAACATTTTTCTAAATATAATTTCACTGAATTCCTGCTCACAATTAAAAAAAAACATTGTATAGAAAATTAACTTTCCCACATGTTTTATGAGAAAAGATTTGCAAAATGTGTAGGCTTCAAATATAATAGAAAATGCCAGGTATTTGAAGATTTGCCTCATAAAAAGAATTTGTTGAAATAAGAAAGCTTACTAGCTTACTAAGATTTTCTTAGTGTTTTTGCATTTTTCTTGAACTATTTGGAGTAAAATATAAACGAACAATGACTTTGTATTCCCCCCCCTTCACGGGAAAAAAAAGGAATTGAAATATTTTGGATTTAAGTTTTAGAGACTCAAGTTCACAATTATTTCATTTTAAATTCAGTAAACAGTTTAAATACGTGAAGTTCCAATGATGTTTGGCATAAATTCTTTTAAAATACCAATCTTTACTGGATAAGTAAAAATAAACTGCCAGAATTACCTACCTTAACAAATTCAGAAAAATACTAACATTTAATTTTTGACTTTAATTTAAAATAAAGAAAATTCAGAAATGAAAGTAAATAAAAAATAATTTAAAAAAGAACGCAGAAATTTCAGCTTTTAATTAAGAGGCTGCTTTATAAATGTATGAGAAGTAGAAATTTTAGTAGATAATTCAGAAATTAAAGACATGTTCATATCATCGGAATTATTTGAACGAAATATATTTGACATCCTTTTTACATTATGATACATTTTTTCTCTTAAAAAAATAAGCAAAAAAAAATCCTGCGAATATTAGGGAAAATATGAATTACTAATGAGTTTTTAAAACATTTTCATTTTGCCGTATTTCATTTAATACTAATATTTATTATAACAATTGTACAAGTGATTTCTTGACATTTATCGAGAGCAAAAACTAAAAATTAAAGATATGCTAATCTATATCAATTTGAGAGAAATATATGGCTATAATGTCCCTAACAAACGACTTGATAACATATTTTGTCTTAGAACATGTGCTTAATGGCCAGGTGTATCTCCAAAACTCTCTCGTATATTCTATGGTAAAGGCGTTATCTCTTCTCTTTTTCCGCATTTCCTGTCTTTTAGAAGAGGATGTGAAAGTCACAAGTGCTCAGATTTTTATTTTCAGAATACCGCACATGACATTTTTAAGTATTTTATTACGGAAAAGGAAAATAAAAGTATTTCGGAAATTTTTTTTACAGGCAGTTTGAACTAAAATTGGTCTCTACACTACAACTGCAGTTACAAGATTAAATACCAAATTTTATTTATTTAAATTATTGCGTTTTTGTGCATGCGAAGATATAGACTGACAGATGATCAACACTTTGACAGATTTGGTTCAAAATTTTATATGAAACTACACTTCAGATGCTAAACGTATGCAGCACATTTTATCTAACTTTTTATATTTGGAAGTTGTTTTTATTTATAATCGAACAGTGGAACATAAAGTTGAATGGAATGCGTTGAATCGATTTAATTCAAAATTTCTGAGAAAGGCCTAAATTTGATGTGAAGGCTACATATCAAATTTCATCGATCTAGCACAAAAGTTTTTTTTTTTTTAATTGTGGGTAAAATTCCTTCAGAGGAACATTCCAAACAAAAAAAAGTTCCTTCTGTTTGGATGTTCGAATACAAATTGTATAAAATCCCATATCATTAAGTTGCTCGATTATAATTAACGACAAAACGAAGAGAGTTAAATAGATAAAATTCAATACACAGATTTTCTATTTATAGTGTAAAACTCTGTCAAAGTTTGAGCCAAATCCATCAATGGGTTGATTGTTTGTCAGCCTTTTCTTTTAAAAATACGTGAAGACGATAACACAAAAATTTAATGACCTAAATATAACTAATGCGGTGTGGGATTTTTTTTTTTTTTGATATTAGTTTTGAGTCAAATTTTTGTTACAGTCGATGAGAAATTAGGCGCCTAAAAAAGAAATTCGGTTTTGAAACATTTTTAACCTCATGCCAGGAATTAAATGCAAAAAAAAAAAAAAAAAAAAAAAAATCTTATGGACGCGATAGATTTAATAAATTGCTGAATTCGCGCCGAGTGTTAAAGCCATAAGTTTCTTAACTACTGTGTACCCATGCCATACAAGGCATATTCTCTGGAATAAAACCTTTATATGAGAAAGTTTTGAAGAAAGCACTGCCGCTGGTTTACACATTTATTTATTTATCAAATAGAGCAGTGGCGGATTTCCGCACAGGCGCTGGAGACGGTCACCTCGTATCTCGTGGTGTTAGGGGTCACAAAATCTTCTTAGATATGTATCACAGTGCTCCACCGAAGGTAAATTCAATTATTTAAGTCTCCTCTTTGGTATGATTCGCAGAATTTTTCCCTTTTGCTTTCTCTTTAAAGAAAAAGTCTTCGTTCATTGGTAAAAGTGTTAATGAAAAAGTAGAATGTTATGAAAATTCTTTTGAAATCAAAACGTTTTCTTAAACTTTATGAGCTCAGAATACTTTATCATCACTCTGTCTTTCCTATTCGAACACTATAATGTATTCACCAGAGTTTGAATAAAAAATTCTGGTATTAAAATTGAATTATTTCCTTGAAGTCATGAAGAATCGCTAAGGAACTCAAACATTGTTGCTTTAAATTATACGTACATAGTAAAATACAAGATTTTTTGGTATAGAAACAATAAAAAAATGTTTTAGTACATAAAATAGGTCGATAAAAGGCATAAAGTCTGGATAAATAAAACAAATGTTATAAATGCATTAGTAATTTCCTTTCAATACATAACGATATCACAAAATAAATATTAAGATAAAGTCAAAATTGAAAAAGTTTATTTGGCTTCTTTTTTTGTCAAAAACAGAATTTACCGCGAAGGGACCTCAAAATATTGCAGCGCCTGTGGCCGAGTATTACCAAAAACCGCCACTAAAATAGGGAAATAAAGTATTTTAATCTGTACGATCGATACCCTTTTCCACCTTTCGTTATAGGCAGTTTCCTAGCTTGAAATTTGCGACTAATATAAGCTAAATAACAAGGTTTGTCGTGTTATTGTCTGTTGCTTGAACTGACGCCATTCTATCAAGATGTAAACTGACTTTTCTTTTAGTGTTTACAATTCAGCAAGACAGCATTTCGCTTTGAAACCTGTTTTGCTTCTTTCAATTACATTTCACTCAGAACAAGTTCACATCGAAGGAAAAAGAAAGTGGTCAGTTCCTCTGTGCCCCACAAAGATCGCGGGAATGTGTCACTGTGGAAGGGGGCTCGCGCGTGAAAGATCGCGCCACGCCTGTGCGGGGCGCGTGAGAATCCAGCCCGCCCCTTACAAGCGCTGCCTGTCAAAAGACGCACCCCTCACCCCCAAGTGCGAAAGGATAATAATTGTCCGTTAATAATCGATGATGTCCTTTAAAGGTAGTGTTTTTTCCCCGGTCCTCCCTTCCGAAGCCCCGTGTCAAATGAGGGGCTATTGAGGGAGCCGGCACTAATTTGGGGCTTTGCAGAAGTGGCGCTCTCTCTGGAAAGAAGAAAGATTAAATAGGTTTTCATGAACTGCGGTGGGAAAGGTTGGAGGCACGCTTCGCTTGCTTTCTCACGTTTGCCTTTTGATTTGCCACGATATTGATAATGCGTACCATTCAGAAAGCGGTTGGCCCGGTGAAATTGCAGCCATATGAGAAATACAGAGGTAAGGAGGGAGAAAGAAAAAAAATTAGATTTAGATTAAAATTGGCATTAGGTATTGGATATAAGTTAAAATTGACATTGGGTATTGGATGCAAGATAAAATTGACATTGGGTATTGGATACAAGTTAAAACTGATATTAGGTATTTGATAGAGTCGACATCGTGTAATGATAAAATAATAGCTTTCTCGATGCTGGAATAAAATTCAAAAGCTTTTGGCCCGGCAAAATTACAGCTACATGAAAAATACAGAGGAATGAAAAAAGAAGCATTGGATTTCGGCTAAAATTGACACTGAGTATTGGATATAGATTGAAATTGAAATTGGTGATGGACATTGGATATAGATTAAAATTAACACGTCCTTGAGTAGAATCGACATTGTGTATTAGTCAGACAATGACTTTCTTCATATTGGTAATACAATTCAGAAAGTGTTGTACTCGGTGAAATTGGCACTGGTAAGAATAGACATTGTACATTGGTTATACAATGACTTTCTTGATATTGGTAATACATGCAATTCAGAAAGCATTTGACCAAGTAAAATAAGTCATATGAGAATTACAGAGAGGAAAAAGGGGAGTTGGAAAAACATTGGATACAGGCCTAAATTGACATTGGGCATTTTTTGGAATCGACATTAAGTATTGGTTAAACAGTGGTAACGCTTACAACTCAGAAAGCAATTTGGTTTGTTAAAATTATAGATATATGAAAGAGAAAAGGTTATAAGGAAAATAAAGGTTTTGGGAGCAAGTTAAAATTGAATTTTGGTTAAAATCAACATTGTATTTTAATTTCACAGTGACCTTCTCGATATTGAGATAGTGAAGTTCTTAAAAAATCTTCGCAAATCATTGATTAGTAATTAAAGATTTTAATCAAAGTATATTATTCCCCTTTATTAGATATTTATAACAATTTATCATACGATATGTATGCAAAAAATGTAGAAATAATTCGTGATAATATTAGTCGGCGAATTATAATTTGTGTAAAAAAATTTCTTTGAATTAAATCATGTAAATATGCGTCAGCTGTAGTGTATATGAAATGGATTCACATGAAAAGGATCTCTTTAATTTTTATATTTTATTTTCAATATTTGTTATTTTTCATGGTGATACAAATACTGTATTGGAAAACTAAATGCACTTCTGGTTCATTATGAAAGAAAATAAGGTTAATATAATCTCGCATACTGTTAAACCTCTTTACACTTGTAAAGAAATTTCAATCTTTTTCAAGGATTCAAAAAACAAACTCTGATTCCCATCTCCCTCCAATTTAAAAAAACAGTTATTGGTCAGACTTATGGATAAAACTGTTTTTGTTTGCCATACTTTTTGTATAGATTAGATTAGATTGTTTCGTTATTTGATTCAATGGTTTTTTGAGACATGTATCGTGATTCATAATCATTGTGAGTTTATCTAGAACAAGCTCTGTATTTCATTTAATGACTCTTCTCAAGGACATTTGCTCATGATTTACTAAAATTTACCAACCTTGGAGTAAAAAATATTGTGTAGGATTAGGTAGGAACTTTATCTTATCAATATCACATCCTCTTCTATAAAGTTATATTCCCTTTGTCAAATTATTAATCATTAATTGGTTGATGACAATCAACCTCGGTAACACGACTGATGAGGAGATGGGGCATTTCCACTTGAAAATCTTATTGTATTTAGCATGAACTTTAAAAAAATAGTGGATATATTTCTGCTATTTTGGTGCTCGATTGCTGGTAATTAGCTGGTTGATAATGATAATCAACGTATAATATCATTAATGTTAATTAAAAATTCATATAATTCCCAAATACTAATTTCGGCAATTTCATTTAGATTTGTAGATATAAAGTGATCTAGAAAATCTTGAGTGTGTACTTCAGTTAATTATTTCTAAAAGGGCCTTTGCTCATAACTTCCTTAAATGCACTTGCATTGGTACAAAGAAAACGTTGTAGGATTGGGGCTGAATTTTTCAATAAAGGAACGCAGATCCTTCTGTTAGGTTACTGTTTAAGTAACACGTACCTAACTGATAAGTAACTTTAAGTACAAGTTACTGACTAATAGGTAACTTTAATTACTAGTTACTGACTAATAGGTAACATTAGGTACGAGTTACTGATAGACAACTTTAGGTACGAGTTACTGATAGACAACTTTAGGTACGAGTTACTGATAGACAACTTTAGGTACGAGTTACTGATAGACAACTTTAGGTGCGAGTTACTGATAGACAACTTTAGGTACAAGTTACTAATTGATGAACATTAGTGGAGATGGGGTTAACATTTCCAATAAAAACCCATGCCATCTCAAAATACTAATTTCAGCAGTTTTATACAGATTTTCTTATGATTAAAAGAGGAATAAAAAGAGCGAAGTTACCTGCCATCTGTAGGGACGTTCCGTTGGGCGTTGTACCGTTGTGGGGCGAGTGCTGACCATTGGCCGTGTGACCATTGGGTGTGATTTTCTTTTCAACAATAGGCGTACAGTCGTTGTCTGCTTTACAAAAGAGTCCATCGTCTCTTAAGGCGAACTCGTCGCCCGGGAGCAACTGTCTCGTGCATGTGACGCACCGGAAGCACTCGATGTGGTAGATCTTATTCCTGGCTCGCATCACAAAGTCGTTCCTACTGAAGCTCACATTGCACCGGGCGCATTTGATGCCGAATAACCTGAGGGAAAACAACAAGACAACTGTCAATGAATGCTACGAAATTTCATTTTTAAATTTATGCTCGTATGACTTCGTCTGGAAATATTTAAGTAAAATGTTCCACTTTCAACTTCTTGGTTTAGTTTAGTTATACTAACGTCCCGTTGTAAAGCAACACTAGGGCTATTTCAAGACGGACCTCGTCATTTTGAACCACAGTCAAACGAGACCCCCCTCTCCACGCCAGCGGGAGGACATTTGGCCTGACAGATTTAACGTGCACGAGACCCCCTTACACCAAGGTTCTTCGGTGGAATCGAGTCTCTGATTTTCTCGGTACCCTCTGATTTCAAAGCCGAGACCTTATCGCCAGGCCACCACGGCCCTTCAGCTTCTTGGAGATGGGATTAATTTTAGATGATTAAAAGCTTTTCTAATGCTAGATTTCTTGGAACGACCTTCTCATATTTGTCTTAGCGGCTGCTTTCTGAAAACTGAAAGTGAAAATAAAAAAAACGAGCTTTGATTACGACGGATATTAATTCACCTGTTGCATACAAAGATAGAATAAGAATAAATAATAAACTTTTACAAATGCAGATGTTCCTTTAATGGTAATTAACAAATCCTATCGTTCTGCTTCTGATGAGGTCTCACAATTTCTGTCGGAATGTCCACCTTTATATATAAAGATGTCCATAAAAATTTCATCGTGAAAAAGTATAAGAGAAATTAAAGAAAAGGGAAAATTAGATAGCTAATTGAAGTTTGACTATCAAATTAAATTAAGTATCTGGAGTATGATAAGAATACAGAGGAGCTTTTATGTGGGAGTTCATCAAGGTCATTGCAGTTTTGATTATAGATCAAGGATCAGTAATAATATTTACGAGGCACCTGTCCATTTTCACAGTTAGAAAGAGGTAGATTGCCTTCAGTTTCGTTTGGGCAATTAAAAAATATTGTTTATATGATGGAAGTGTTCGTTACTGAAAGTAGATTACTGGAATGGAAGGGATATACAGAATCTTAAAATTTTCTAAAATTCGAGGGGGTCACTGGTACATTAGACTTCCTGTTTTGTAACAGATGAAATGCATTTTTTGTGAAGAGATACGAAGAGTCCTTTTTAGATTGCGGGCTGCTGAAAGACGCTCCACCCTGGAGTAGCTGTGTTAACTAACATGTTAGTGTCCTGTGGTGTTATTTCTCCGAATTGATGGGTAACTATTTTCATGATAAACCCTCTATCTTCGTCTGTTGTGTAAATATCATCGACTTCCAAATGATGTAAATATAGAAGATTTTAAACCTAGATTAGAACAAGTTGTTCTTATTTAAACATATAGCTTTAAATAAACGAATTGTCTGAAATTCTACTCTATTATTTGAGCAGTCAAGATCAAATCAGTACAATGGTAAGGGATCCAAACATACCTAATTCAGTTATCTTTTATGGCGCATATATTGAAAAAAAATTCCTGTCTCATGGACCGAAAGAGAACTTTTAAAACTTATTCATACTTCCTCTTTTAAGGTATTTTCTAGTGAAGTTTTACAGATAATGTTTTTATCCAGATCTTTGAAATGGTATTGATATTTTCCATTTTCATTGTGCACATGAAAAAAGTGCTTAATGATTTTGCGTTCTGGGTGCAAATATCAAGTAAGAACTTTGTTTAATGGTTGCTGTAAATGTCTTATTTTGATAAAATGCATTTGTAATATTCTGTTTATTTTAAAAGTAAAATAGTGGAATCGATAGTTTTCTGACGGTGTGAATACGATAACTGGGTGCTCTGCTGCTTGCACTCACCGGATGGTGTCTCACACAAATGGATTGGTGTTGGAATTTTGATCTTCCGAATTGCTCATGTGCTTCAAAAGAGAGTCGCTTGGTGAGATCAGATCTCTGATCTAAATGGTCTTTGGTTGACACGGATTTAGTTCCTGAATATATAATCTATCAGAGGGTTGAACCGATTGTGAATCTGTATTTTCGAATACATTTACCATCAAAAACGCGAGGATTTGGGTAAATGAAATTTAGAACGCTGCTTTGGATCTAAAATATAAATTTTTTATCAAATTTTTATTTTATGCCTTTAACAGCTAGCGCATCTTTCGATTCGATAATCTAGCTCTCCAACATGCAATTGCGATAGTTCAAAAGCACAATGACTTAAATAAATAAAATTTGCTACATGAGATCTTGATATTAGATGTGTAATTTTGACTCAGATTTTCATTTCAAACCTAAAATTGCATATTCGGTATTTTTTTTAAACTATATTATGAAGCACAAAGGTCTCCTATTCCGAAATCTGAAATTAAACATTTGAGCACTTGTAGTGATCATGGCTCTTCCCCCAAATGACATAAGATCATAAGGAGCCGGTATATTTTTGAGTAAGCGAAAAGTTTAAATAAATAAATTCCACCTGTTTATAATAGGTAGGTCTTAATGTTTATTAACATTTTTCCTATGCATTATATACACATAAAGTCACTAAAATTACAAAACAATAAATAAATAAATAAAAGCAGCATTATATCCTAAACTGAAATTGTTTCTCTGAAGAACTTGACTTATTTTATTTTACATGTATAAATGAAATATTTTAAAAATAAGAAACATATTAGGCAAGAAAAAAATATATTTAGTGACTAAAAAATTTCAATTAAAAAATACTTTTTTTTGTTTTATCAAATCTCATAAAATGAGAATTTTCCAAAAAATAACCAATTTTATTATTGATTTGACTTTTTTCTCTCTATAAAACTCTATTTGTGCAATAGCCAGATGCAATGTTTAAATTTAGCGGAATTCATTTTGTAATTTTTTTCTGTGTTTTTTCTTCAATTCATTAAAAAATAATTGAAAAAAAAAAGCATATAGAGTATTCCACAATTTTTCAAACAGTCATTTAAAAATTAAAAATATTTATTTAAGAAATGCAAAGAAATATTTTCATCTTAAGTAATATATAACTAATAAAAACACTTTTAATTATGAAAAGTAAAATCATAGTTTTTTATTCACTAATTAATTTCTTTA
>JAPMOQ010024002.1:476805-514239 GCA_026543055.1 Argiope trifasciata | reverse complement strand
ATGCTACAAACCAAGCTAATTACCGATCTAATCGTACTGCACAAGAACGTGACGACGGAAATGAACGTGAAAGAATTCGGATATCACAAAAGCGTGAAGCGCGAGCGCGACATTCAACTAATAATCGAGAAAGTTTGAATCGAGCTGCTTTCAGTTACGATGTGTCAATTGACTACAGTAACTACCAATGTGTTGTTATTGGTTCTATGAACTCGGTTTGCTCACACTGTAAGGCATTAAAATACAAAAACGAAGCCAATGGATTGTGTTGCGCAAATGGTAAAGTGAAATTGATACCATTGGATCCACCACCAGAACCATTGTACTCATTGGTTTCAGGAATAGGAACAGATTCTATACACTTTTTGACACATATCCAACAATATAACAATTGCTTTCAAATGACTTCATTTGGGGCAACAAATGTAGTTCGGGAAAATTTTATGCCAACTTTCAAAGTATGTATTATAGCAGTTACTCATAATTATTTTAGCGAACAAAATTTTCTGTCACCAAAGTTAAGATGTGTCACTAATCTTCAATTTCTTAATCACTTATATATCACTTAGTCATTATATTATATGGTGATTCAGTTTCAGTGACACTTTTATTATATTTTATATTTGATAGATATTAGTTAAAACTAAATATATACTTTTTAAGATCAAATATTATTTAAGTTTGATCACTGACAATCCATTAATTTATACCACACCATAATATTTTTTTTTTTATTTACAGATACAAGGGCAAATATATCACAGAGCAGGTTCGCTGTTACCAGTGTCAGATAGCGACAACAAATTCCTGCAAATTTATTTTATGGGCAATTCACCACAAGAAATTGATCTGCGTTGTGCACATAACAATTTAGTAAAGAGGTCTATTGTAGAACAATTACAAACTTTATTTCATCAACACAATCAATTGATTATATTGTTTAAAACTGCCCTGGATCTGATGCCATCCGATAATCACAAAATTGTAATCAGAGCTGATAAAACACCTGCAGGTCAACATACAAGACGTTTTAATGCACCCACTATTGATGAAGTTGCTATCGTTGTAGTTGGAGAAAACTTAGAATCCCGTGATATTGTTTTACATCGTCGGAATGATCAATTACAACGTATAAAGGAAACACACCGCTCATATGATGCACTGCAATATCCCATTATATTTTGGCAAGGTGAAGATGGCTACGATTTCTCAATAAAAATGATAAATCCCATTACAGGTAACTAAAATATTAATTTAGCTATGGCGATAATATCTCAGTCATTATATTATGTATTTTAATTTTATATTTGAATGTTATTAAAACAAAATCTATTTACAGGTTCTGAAACCAACAAAAAAGTCAGTTCAATGAACTATTATTCATACCGCCTAATGATTCGGGAAAATGAAGATAATCACATATTGAAATGTCGGCGATTATATCACAAATATGTTGTTGACATGTATGTTAAAATTGAAACGGAGAGATTAACATTCATCAGGTTGAATCAAACCAAACTCCGATCTGAAGAGTATATTCACCTTCGAGATGCGATTAATACTGATGGAAATGCACAGAATGTCGGTCGGATGACTATTCTTCCAGCAACATACATCGGAAGCCCTCGGCATATGCACGAATATGCTCAAGATGCCATGTCGTATGTTCGTCATTATGGTACAGCAGATTTGTTCATCACATTTACATGCAATCCGCAATGGATAGAAATCAAGCAGGAGTTATTCCCTGGGCAATCACCCATTGATCGTCATGATATTACAGCCAGAGTCTTTAGACAAAAGTTGAAATCTTTAATGGATTTCATCGTAAAACATAATGTGTTTGGTGAGACACGCTGCTGGATGTATTCTGTGGAGTGGCAGAAACGAGGATTGCCACATGCACACATTTTGATTTGGTTGGTTGAAAAGATAAGGCCAAATGAAGTTGATGCAGTGATATCAGCTGAAATCCCTAATGTACAAGTAGATCCTGGATTGCATGAGGTAGTTATCAAAAACATGATACATGGTCCATGTGGAAATCTTAATCAAAATTCACCGTGTATGATGGATGGTAAATGTTCAAAACGATATCCACGGACATTAATATCGGAAACAATTACTGGTAATGACGGTTATCCATTGTATCGTCGCAGATCGACAGCAGACAATGGAAAATCAACAATTGTCAAATTAAATCAACAAGATATTGAAATAGATAATCGTTGGATTGTTCCATATTCACCCATTTTATCAAAGACATTCAAAGCACACATCAACGTTGAATCTTGCCATTCAGTGAAATCTATTAAATACATTTGCAAATATGTAACCAAAGGGAGTGATATGGCTGTGATTGGAATTGGTGCAGAGAATTCCAATGATGAAGTTACCCAATACCAAATGGGCCGCTATGTCAGTAGTAATGAAGCAGTTTGGCGAATATTTTCTTTTCCTATTCATGAGAGACACCCTTCTGTTGTTCACTTAGCTGTGCATTTAGAAAATGGACAAAGAGTGTATTTTACAGCACAGAACGCAGTACAAAGAGCTGCTCAGCCACCATCTACTACATTAACCAGTTTTTTTGAGACATGCCAAAACGATGATTTCGCAAAAAGATTGCTATATTCTGAAATGCCAAAATATTATACCTGGAATCAATCCTCAAGGAGATTTATACGACGGAAACAAGGAAAACCAGTTCCAGGATATACAGATGTATATTCCACCGATGCGATTGGTCGAATTTATTCAGTACATCCAAGCAATGATGAATGTTTTTATTTACGACTGCTATTAGTCAATGTACGTGGCCCAACATCATTCCAACAGTTACGAACTGTTGACGGTGAATTGTGTGGATCCTACAGAGAAGCCTGTCAACGTTTGCAATTGCTTGAAAATGACGCTCATTGGGATCAAACTCTCAATGATGCTGTAATATCATCACACGCTCATCAAATACGAACATTGTTTTCTATAATCATATCTACATGCTTCCCATCAAACCCAATTGATTTGTGGATCAAGTACAAAGATTATATGTGTGATGATATTTTTTATCAAATACGGAATAGAATGGGAAATCCAAATATACAAATCAGTGAAGAAATTTACAATGAAGCATTGATTTCAATTGAGGACATGTGCTTGATAATGTCAAACAAACTATTAATTCAATTAGGCCTGACCGCGCCCAATCGTCCAATGCATGACGCTTTTAACCAAGAGTTGCATCGAGAAAAAATGTATGATCTCAACGCTTTGAAAGAATTAATTCAAACAAATCTTCCACTGTTAAATGAACAACAGAAGTATGTATTTGAAACTCTTATGAAAGTAACAAATGATGAAACTGGAGGGATTTACTTCTTAGATGCACCTGGTGGTACAGGAAAAACTTTTTTGATTTCATTAATATTAGCAACAATTCGCTCACAAAATAAAATTGCACTTGCACTCGCTTCGTCGGGAATCGCAGCAACTTTGCTTGAAGGTGGTCGAACAGCCCATTCAGCACTAAAATTGCCATTAAATATGCAAAGCAATGAAACTCCAACCTGCAACGTTTCGAAGAACTCTGCAATGGCAAAGGTTTTGCAGCAATGTAAATTGATTGTTTGGGATGAATGCACGATGGCACATAAAAAATCTTTGGAGGCTTTAGACAGAACCTTAAAAGATCTACGGAGCAATAATAACCGATTTGGTGGTGCAATGATTTTATTAGCAGGAGATTTTCGTCAAACATTGCCAGTGATTCCACGATCAACGCCAGCTGATGAACTCAATGCATGTCTAAAGTCCTCCAATTTGTGGAAACATGTCAAAGTACTTCATTTAAGCAAGAATATGCGTGTCGAGTTGCAAAATGACCAATCTGGAAACATATTCTCTAAACAACTCATTGACATTGGTAATGGCAAATTTCCTATACACATGTTGACTGGCTGTATTAACTTTCCTCAAAGTTTTTGTCAGTTAACTCGATCAAAAGATGAACTTATTCAGAAGGTGTTTCCAGATGTTTCTCAAAATTACAAAAACCATGATTGGTTGAGCGAACGAGCTATACTGGCTGCAAAAAACATAGATGTAAATGAATTAAATTTCAAAATTCAAGAACAAATTACAGGCGAATTGAGGATATATAAATCAGTTGATTCGGCTACTAATCAAGATGATGTAGTCAACTATCCACCGGAATTTTTAAACTCGCTGGATTTGCCAGGATTGCCACCTCACAATCTTCAATTAAAGGTTGGATCGGTGGTTATAATGTTGCGAAATATCAACCAACCGCGTCTTTGCAACGGTACAAGGTTAGCGATAAAAAAATTACTAAACAATGTGATAGAAGCAACTATACTCAAAGGAAAGTATAAAGGAGAAGATGTTCTCATACCGCGCATCCCAATGATTCCGACTGATGTGCCATTTGAGTTTAAACGACTACAGTTTCCAGTGCGGCTTGCTTTTGCTATGACTATAAACAAGTCCCAGGGGCAATCATTAAGTGTTTGTGGTATTAATCTAGAAAACCCATGTTTCTCACATGGTCAATTGTATGTTGCCTGTTCCCGTGTTGGAAAACCATCAGATTTGTTTATCTATGCGCCAGGTAATCAAACAAAAAACATCGTATACCACAAAGCACTACAATGATAATAATAATAATTATGATTCACATGATTAACAATAAAGCGATTACTTACTTTTAAATCCTTATATATGTTTTATTTAATTATTTTTTATTCACAACGCCCTATCACCAGGGTGACGGTTCTGTTCAGGAGAATTTTTTAAAGTACGTAGGCACAAGAACTGCCACATTACAAATCTTTTTGACAGGACGAAGTCTGTCGGGTTAGCTAGTTACGTCATATTTTTCCGTGACTGAATAGAGTTTTGGGGAAACAGCGAGCCTTTTCCAAAGTATTTCTAATAAAATTTTGCAGCGCCATTAATTAGTGAAGTGATGCAGTAAATGTAGATGATGACGATTGATATTCGTCAATAATTTCTGTGAGATATTAGCGATCCATGCATATCTTTAAACAATAATCCTTAAAGTACTGTGTGTAGTAACTAGTATTATACTAGTAACTAATAGTATTGTGTGTGTAACTTAAAGTATAGTGTTCAGTAACAACAGTTACTGAACACTGCGATAGGACGAAATGACGTTACCTGCATATCATATTGGCATGTGCCTTTGATTGGCAAGGCTTGATCTGCAGGGCACATGCAATGGCTTTCCATGTTTCAGGGTAACAGGAGGAAATATCCAAGACAGGAATGTCAACCGTAGGCATGCGTATGATGCCCTGCTGCCACAGATCGACGTCATGTTTGGCGGCCTGGTCGGTGCGGCTGTCGCAGTTTCTGAACAACTCAGTGGGGCGGTGGTTGAAGTTAGTGCAGTAGCTCAACCCCTCACATCCCAGCTCACAGGGTTCTTCCACTATGAAATATGAGACATAGTTCTGATTTAAACAATATTTAAATATTAAATATCGAGGTATATAATCAGACAAATTTAATTTTAACGCTGGCATGAAAAACAGTATGAGCAAAACTTACGTAACAGAAATGGATCTATAAACAATATTGTTGAGAGACAGGTGGATGAGTGAATTAAAAATTGTAATTCTTACAATAAGTTGAACCCCACAAAGCATAACGATGGAGAAGGGAAAAAAAAGAAACGGGGATGATATTCTTAATAAATATTCATTATCATCATTGAGCTTTATTTCGAAAAAAAAATTAAGCAACAACAAAACCAGATATGTTTAGAGATGAATTAACGATTGTGCACTAAGGCCCAGAAATTAGTTATTTTAACTTGATAAGTTCAGTTGTTTCCTAAACTTCCAAAATTCATTTCCCAATAACCAAGCACAGGAACTATCTAATATTTCAACTTAAGGTTAGTAGAAACATCATGAAGGCTGAGATAGCCTGGTCAGTAGGGCGTTGGATTCTCGTCCCTGACTTGCGAGTTCGAACCTAGCTAGCCGAAAACTCCCCGTGTATGTGGAGTCTGGTACTCGTATAAATGGTTCGTGGTGACAAAGTCCTCCATGTCGAGACAATATCACTGGGGTAATGGTTCAGAGTTGATTATTCTCTGATTAAAGTCTAAATTACGATCTGTGGAGAGGGAACGAAATGCATGAAAGCAATTCTCACCGCAAAAAGGGCTGTGACGTATGAGTAACTAAATCGTATTCTTGGCCTTAGATGGCGCAACCAAAACAAGAGACCCTCTCTCGGCTTAAAAAATCGACTGATTTCGTAAGCGGGCTTATCTATGACATGAGAAGTGCCAAAAGAAATGACAACATACAACAAATGTATCAGAGAAATCGGGGTTTCGATAGCTAAGTTAAAATCAGTTACATTTTCTTATTAAACTAATGTTATATTGTTAATATAAATTGTTAAATTCACAAATTTAAAATATCTTAATTATCAAAAAAGATTAATCAAACTAATTATAAAAATAGAATAATATAAAAATTAGCAGCTAAAACTATTATTAAATAATATTAAGATAACAAATTAAACATTTGGTGTTTTAATCAATAAAAATGTTGCTTTAAAAAGTTAGTGATAAAAATATTGTTTTAAATAAGACCCACCGATTGAAATATACAAGTATAATTACCCTAATAAAAATAAAAATCTAATTTGCCTCTGTTCACATTATATTTTCTCATTGCAAATAGCAAAAAACATTCAGTACAATAGAAATCATTCCTTTTTTTCAATTTATTTAATGAAATTGACACTGTTTGTTTGTAATGTTTTTATTTATCATATTCTCAGTAAACATAATTAATTTAATAAGTGATTTAAAAAGAAAAATAGTGATAATTAATTAAAGTAAAAACTGTTTTCATGTCGCTATAGTAACAAAACTTTTTAAGATAATTAGCATTCAGTTTTCTTTTCAAAACACCACGATATCGATTTAATATCCTAAGATAAAAAAGAAAGAGATACAATAACCAACATTTACCTTCAGCCAAACAACGCAGCATAGGAGATTCCGCTAGTTGGTATTGACATTGGCGATCGAAATCACCCCACGTCTCTTCCCATTCGTTGCTGTACGTCTGCAAATAGAGAGAAAAGACGTGTTAAATAACTTATAATAAAAACAACAGTCTTTAGTAAGGGTACTAAAGATAACTTATAATAAAAACAAGTCTTTAGTAAGGGTACTAAAGATAACTTATAATAAAAACAACAATCTTTAGTAAGGGTACTAAAGATAACTCATAATAAAAACAGCAGTCTTTAGTAAGGGTACTAAAGATTTCACTTTCAAAGCTCTTACGAAATTTTTATAGCATTTTACTTTAATTTGAAAACATTTTTCCGATAAATAAATCTTAAAAGTGGCCATATCATGAAATCGTTTACCCGTTTCATAATTGAACAGAATTCTATTTGCATTAAATTAATTAGTGGGAATGTTCTTTCAGAAATTTTCTCTTTAATGAATGCACTTGTGTATTATTAATCTTATGTCATTAGAGAATAATATTACCAGCCTGTTGCGATTAATCACTGGAATGATGTATATACAAAAGTATCAGGAATTAGAATGCATATTTTAGCTGCTTTTGTTTAAAACCCAAATTTGACACAGAACTTCAACTGTAATCACAAAATTACGTATTAAATTCCATATGTTTAAGTCATTGGGTTTTTGAGTTATCACATTTACATGCTTGTGAAAATACAGATCGACAGACGGTTGACCTCTTTACTGCTTTCATTTTGACGGTCGAACTTCTCTACGGATTTCAGATTGATGCATGTTTACATTTTGGAAATTGAGTGACAATTTTATCCATTTCATTATTAGAGTGCTAACTTTCATAAAAATTTCACCCGTTTAACTTAAACACTTTTTGAACTTGTCGCAGATAGATAGACAAAATACCAAAAATGTGTTTCTGGTACTTGGGGAGGTATGAAATTCGAAAATTCGTCAATGTCTCATGTTCAAATTTTTTTACCGATCATAATACTTTGCATATTTCGTATATGAGGAAGTAAAAAAAATTAATAAAATAGCAATTGCACACTGACATTAAAATTATTATTTGCAAGTATCAAACAATTAATTTAAGATTCTTCAAAAACTGAGTACAATGAATATATATTATGAGATTTCTGATAAATCATCAGCATCTAATATTTAGCACATGCATTTTATAAAGCAAAGTACTACATAAATGTTATGCATCTATGGCGTGTGAGAAAATACTATCTATTTATACTTTCAATACAATAATTTTAAAAGAAATTTCATTAGCACTCATTTATCATAAATGTTTTTGAGGATACGTTTACTGATTTATCTCAGTTGTCTGAAACTGCAATTTTATTGATATTTTTTCATACACTTCAAAGCAAGGATAAGCTTGCTTATTTCATTTTGAAACATAAATTTAAAAGACAGCACTTAAATTAAGAAACCTTTTTGAGTTTTTAATATATATACTAATGGCTGTTTGAGAACAAACAGTCATAATCTTTCAAGGATAAATTTACTTTATAATGTTGATAAATATAAATTATGGAACGTAGTTTTAAGGGAATAGGAACAATCTTTCTGCCAGATTTTATATCGCAATTGCAAAACAAAGATCTTTATTGACTATTCAATGGGGCACTGTTTTCTAATAGTATTTAAGTATTGTAGATACTATACTTTGATCTTGTCAATGTCTCATAAATTTCTGCATAACTGCTCGTAAAATTTGCTTCATATATTATCTTGATGAATTGTTCATCCATCGGGTAATGTAATTTCATTAGAAGGCAAAGAAAATGATGCTCAAATTGGGATGCAACACTAAATATGTTATTAATAATTATGAAATTTAAAAAGAGTTGAGATGTAATTAAAGAAATTTTCATCATACTACTTTTATATAATTCGATAAATTAAATCAAAGAATATGCAAAGAAAATACATTTTTCTGTTCATGTTCATTTGCCACGAAAACAAAAATACTCTTGATAGTTTAATGTGCTTAAATAGATAATCGGGTTTTGGAAGATTTCTATTAACTCATTTCAAGAGAATGAAATATATCTGAGATAAGTAAGCATGTTTAATTAATTGCTACTTTAACTTTGAAACGGATTTTTAAAAAAATCTATATTACAAAACACGAAATAGATACGCTATTATACGCAGAATAGTTAATAATCAAAATTTGAAATAGGGATGGCATTCTGACTATTTTGCATATGAAAAGTTAAATATCAAATGCCAGCAACTCCGCAAGGAGGCTTCAGAAATATATTCTTACGATAAAGATGACTATGTGTGTGTGTGTGTGTTGGCGCTCTATAGGGTAAACGTCTGACCTAGAGCTATCAATCATTGCTTAGATACACTTAGAAAATGTACTTATGATTGTTTTTTTTAAATGTCAATTAACTAAGCTGAGTAAAATTAAGACATTTATGGGTAAATGTCTTAATTAACCCCTTGCGTATCAGAAGGCTTTCTATAGCGCACAAGCAAATCCCAGATTTCTGGGGATACTGACATTGGCGTTACGACGCTGTTGGGGGTGCAACAATGTTGAAAAAAAAAAACTAAAATGACAATACACTCATGTAATGCATGTAAAAAAGCTTTCTGTTCCAAGGAACATTTCGAGAAATTTCACAAAGATTTGTAATTTTAATTTTCCTATTTTTTCACATTTTTGTTACACAGACATTTTGCAACCTCCCCCCTCCTCCTGTTTCCACCCTTCAGTTAACTGCAGACAAAATTAATTCAAAATGTTTTTATACAATCCCAATAAAAGAAAATCTACCTAATGATGTTTTCGTGCTGGTTATTCTGGTTGTACACCTAAAGAAGCCATGTATCCACATGAGGTTACAATGGGATTTTGCCCTATACATAGCATGTATCCACTAGTGGTTACATGGTACGCAAGGGATTAACTAAATAACTTAAGACATTAACTAAGACATTTACCCTTGAAATTCTTTTTAAAACATTGATTTGGTTTTTAATAGATTCTGAGTCCTTTTGTGTGTGAGTACATATTGGTGCACAAATATTCTTACCTTGATGCACAATCTTTGACAGGTCATCGTCGCAGCCCGAAAACAGCACTGGAGTTTCGCACTGTCCATTCCCAGATTGTCCAGACGGGATACCGATTTCGGCTCTGGTTTGTTAGAATCAGCGTTAGTTAGAAAACACTGCCACAGTTTATCCTTAAATAATGAAATAAAAATTTGTTTCAATGTCTATCTGTGAAATTTGTTTGAATGGATGTACAGATGCAACATTTGCAATTCAACCCATATATTTTGAAATGAAACGATTTTTTATTTAGATACAACCTATGATAATATAAAATTAAACACGATAAGAAAAATAGGTAATCAAAGATATAGATAATTCAAAATTGAAAACTCAATTAAGTAAACTCATGTAAAATCAAAGCAACAAAATTTCGAAAAAACTATTTTCTATAGCTATAGAGATTTTCTGCTAAAAGTATATGAAGTATACTCTTACGAAAATGTAATTAGATAAAAACAATACTAAACATTTTTGATAACGGTTATATTAAATCTTACAATTTATTAGAAATAATATAGCAATATTGCAGGTATTATGAAAAAACTATGGGTGATTAGATCACAGAACTAAAAGGTTTTTACAAAACTTATTTTCTAAAGTTTGGAAACATCTACGTCGCAATTATTTACTTTAATTGGATTGTATTTACATAAATAATCTGATAAATCAAAAAAATGTACTAAAAAACGAAATTATTATGATCTAATTAAATTTTTTGAAATGAAAAAAAAATAGGTGGTACACACAGAAATAAATATTATTGTTTTTACTAATTATTTTCCACTTAAAAATGGATGTTTTCCATAACTAGTTGGACCTATAATCTCCTTTTTTTTTATATCATTCAATATGAATGCATTTGTTTTTCCTTTTTTTAAAAATTTAATTAATTTGTCAATATCTAGAGAATGATTTTATTTAAATGATTAACAAAAGAATACTTATATGCCATAACATTTAATTATATTTTTCAAATATTTCCTTTTAAAAATGAAATAATAATAATGAGTGATTTCCGTTTTATACCTCAAAATACAAATTTGAATACATTTGAAGAACAAACTTATAAAAAACAAAGTCTTTGCATTATAATTTCCTTTATCAGATATAAAGTATCAAATATATTCAACAAAATATTCGATTTCTAGTTACATGGACCAAGTGTAAAGTATCAAATTTATCAAATAAATATTCGAAACATAGTTATATATCAAGTGCATTGCATTACAGTTTTGTATACTATTCATAGTGAAAAGTGTAATTAATATCCTATCTCTCCAAAAAACTGATGTTACAATAAAGAATTGCTAGAGATACATACGTGTGGCATAGGGAAACCGCATCCCCCATCGATAAGATTGTCCACTATCTCTTGACCGATTGTTTGCGTCCTCAGAATGTTCCGGCATGCCAGTCGGCAATCCGCATTGGAGGATCGGTCGCAACAATGTAAATCTACAAGAAAAAAAGGATGCTTTAGAGCTGAAACTAAGTTGAAATGCGTTTTAGGCATTTCATTAAACACTTTCAGCCATCAGCTGAATTTGAATTTTTCACTTTACGTGGTTCTAATAAAAGCTCATGAAGTTGCTATCTTATTGTTTTTAAATTGAAATAATGAGAATTTCAAAAAGGAAAAAAATTAAGAATGATTTTGATAAACAAAAGTTACCCAGAGTTTGGGATAAAACTCTGGGTAATTTTGTTATCACGAATTGCAGATATAAAGGAAAATTATAATTAAAAAACTTTATTCGAAGGAATCTATTCATTTGACACACCTTTACACAAAAAGGTATTTTATTTAGCAGCATTTTATCTCTGGCTTTAATACAACATTATATATTTTTTTTCGGTAATATACATAATGGATTCCAAAACTAAACTATTTCGTCTGATTTACTAATGTAATTTTAACTGTCGTATGATTTACTTAATGTAATTTAGTCTGAATTATTTAACGTTTAATGTCTTCTGATTTACTTAATGTAATTTTAATCATTACTTGTAAAGATTTAATTCCATAGGGTGTAATGATTGATTTCATAAAGTGAACTATAAAATGAAATTATGATTTGATTATCGAAATCTAACAAAACATGTAGTAATAGACATAAAATCAAAAATAACTTCATACACAGTAACAAAAAACAAGCGAGAGTGATCTCGAAATTTTCTAGCCACTCCCCCGACATGAATTTTCAGCAAGACCTGGAACACAGTGATTACTCAGAGTACAAAAAAACATATTCAAGTTGTTTTTTTTTTTAGTTTCCTAGTATAGAGGAGAAAAACGAATATGCATGTCGTTTTTAAGAAACCAAAAAAATTGATAAAGAATGATTAAAAAAAAAATCCATACTTTAAATTATTCACAAAATCACTTACTAAATTTTATTCATCATCTAGGCAGCTGCATTTTTTAATTATCGCATTTACATGCAATCAAATGTACAGATCGATAGACGACTAATTCTTTTGATGATTTGGAAATAAAATTTGATATAAATCAACACTTTAGATTCTAAAAATGTGCATCAAATTTTATCTACTTAACTCTTTGCATTTTATGGTTATTTTATTCACTAGCATTTGGAGTCAAATTACTTTTATAGGAATTTCTTTCAAAATCTGACAGAAGTTTTATGTGAAAACCGCATACTGAATTTCATCCAAGTAATTCAAAGTGTTTTTGAATTATCAATCACGTTCACATACAGAAATAATTTCCAAAAATGTGTTTTTCAGATTCCGATAGTCTGTACAGTGAAGGTTCAGTATAATTTTCATTTCGCGTTTTTTTAACAATTATATTATATTTTTATTATACATTTCGATTCCGAATAAGTAAAAAAAGTACTTTCTTTGTCCTGTAATAATAGTAGCAAGGTGAATATTTAACGGGAACTGCAGCTGTGTAGTTCTTGAAGTATAACAAAAAAGTCCAACGAAAAGTTGCATAAAGGTACAATTACGTTAGATGCAAAACAATTTAAGTGCAACAGAATGGAGTTATCAAGAATTTCAAAAACTTGTTTCCGCAGATAATTGCAAGGTGAATCTTACGCTCATACTGACTCCCTGAAAAAACAAATCTTTTTAAGTAAATGCTAAGACTGCACAGAAAAAGAAAAAAAAAATTAGACATATGTCTCTTAGCGGAAGAGTCAACAGAAGATCAGCAATTTACATCAATGAGGCTCCAGAATCTACATTATTTTGATTTTTGAAAAAAAGAAAAAGTATAAAACGAGTTTAAGGCATTATAAAACCATTTCTTATAGAAAAGAATAAGAGAGCAAAACTTCACAGTTAAGGAGTCCTATCTACAAGTATAAAATATAGAAACAAAATTATTGGAGAAAAAAATAGAAATTATATTAGCATTTAAAATATAAATTAGGAGTCTTATCTTTAATTTATTATTTGATTTAATCTAATTTTTTTAGTAATAAATGTTACATCCTATATTTATTTATTTATTGCTATTTTTATTATGAGATAGAATGAATTCATCAACTGGTACCATTATTGTAAGACAAAGGGAATATTAGTTTGATAAAAATAATAAAATAAGCATATTAATATTTGCAAGCACTTACGAATTTAAGATTACCGATGGAAATGAATACAGTAAAAGCTCTTCATTCGCGGGGTATATGTTCCATAAATATGCCGCGAATACAGAAACCGTGAATACGGAATGGTAATTTATATGGTGTTCTTAGGTGACAAAATAATAAAAAAACAAAAAATATATATAAAAAAAATCAATTTAATTGAATTTTTTGAACATTTTGCTTGATTATCTTAAGGCTTAGGCAATGGTTTGAAGAATTTTGTAATTTTCTCTTGCTTGGCAGTTTTTAAAAGCTACTTCCATTCAGACTGATACGCAGCAATCGCACTAGCAATTTGCTTCTTAAAAATGAGACTTCGTTCCATAGACGGATCAATGTTTATAAAGCAATCGCAAAGCTCATTTGCCATTCTCAAACCTTCACTAAGATTTTTCAAATTAAATGTTACGTTTCCAGTGCTTGTTGAAACCTCTTCTTCAATGGGTTGTGAATTTAACATTTCCTCCAAGTCGGTTTCAGTCAGATCTTCATCTTGCGATTCAAGCAATTCTGGAATGTCACTTGATTCTATCAGTCTCGTCCTATTCCATTCGCGATTTTGGCTATGTCTGCAGTTTACATTTAACAACATACTTTAGACAAAGTTGTAATAAGATCTATTTTACTTTTTTTATTAGTCCATTTGACAGCATTTACAAAGGATATTTGGTTGGATATCTATTGGAATCTTTTTATTATTATGTATGTACTTATTAAAGCCGCGAATATAGGAATTGGGTCGCATTTTTTTAATCTGCGAATTCTGAAAACGTGAATGAAGGAAGCGCGAATAAGGAGCTTTTACTGTACAACCAAATGTAAAACCTCATATATTGAATCGTAGGGGGAAAAAAACCCTTTTTTAAGGGAAAAAAATAGTGCCAACTCACTTCTGGCTGGATTTTCAGCAGGCGTGAGGAGCGTATAGTTCTTCACACACTTCGCAACACTCGGGTGATCGTGGGCACACATGTTGTTCACGTACGTCCTCAGTTGCACGGATGGCTCGGTGGTGCTAGCGAAGAGCTCTTTGCAGGCACTGGCACACTCAGGCTTGCCCGCTCGACTACAGCATTGTTGACCCACTGAAAAACGACATTTTTAAAGCATTTTAGATTTTAAAAAATTGTTGTTGGAACAGTTATATGTTATTTGGTTTAAAAGAGCTACCTTTTAAGAAGAAAAAAATCTGAGATTTTGCAACATCAAAGAATATAATTAACTTTTGGAATTGGTTTATGTTTGGTTTAACTTTCCAACTACGTATCACATGAGAATTGTTGAAGAATGACTTCATAACTTTCAATTAATTGTTGAGCGATAATGAGGGAGATACCAGATAGCTCATTATATGACTTAAAAAATTGTTTGAAATATTCAATGAGTATTTATTAGGGAAACTAGGCAATCAGATCGAATAAACATTTGTCAGTTCTTAAAATTATCGTAAGAATTAAAATATGCCATGGAATAACGAGAAGTTATGAAGCAGCAATCATATACATGGCGCTGTAATCATAGTTTTCGTGAAATTACAATAAAGAAAATGCATCTATCCGTTGAACATAATTTCCACTTTTATGAAGCTAATTTCCAAATTTCTCATTTCTTACTTGAAAGTGCGTATTTGAAGTAGATAAACAAACAGCAGGAGCATTGAAACATATTTCTGCCATGATCATTTTAAAATAGCAAACATCGATTACGTAATTAAACAAAAGAAACTCAGTTTCAGAGTTTCGTCAATAAAGAATACATAGAAATTCAGATTTTAATTATTGTGAGTCAATTGTGTAATATTCTATACTCTTTTTGAAACAGAAAAAGTAAAAGATATATATATAGTTAAAATTGCGTATTAAAAACTAATATTGTACATATTAAGAGTTAAATATCTAATCTTTATACTGTTTAAACTCTCTTGTTTTGGGTAAATTCGAATTAATTTTTTAACAGCTGTTTTGTGCAGAATCGGCTTACCATTAAGTGACCCTAGACAATCGTTTAAGATTTGCCCCAACAAGGATGTTTGTCAATTAAGTGAAACTATTATTTGCTCCGTGTATTTAGGTCCTTCGTCTCTATTAATACAGATAGAGACTATCTGGCCTGTAGACATAACACACGCTTGAATATTTGTCTTTACTATTAAGACAAATATTCAAGCTATATGGATATCTACAGGCCCGATTGTTTGACATACAACTACCAAATTTGACAAAACTTTATTTTAGAAGGTCGTGCGATATGTTTTAAAATTAAAATTTTAATTAATTAAAATTATGTCCAATTTTGAGGATTTTTCATGTATAATGCGGAGAATATTATTACATAAAAATAAATTTTACACCTTTTCAAAATTTTTTAAAAAAGACTTTTTTATAGTTAGATTAACCTAATAGTGCAAATTTTCTTGGTCTTTGTCAATTTTTTAAGAGTATATTTTTGCTTAATTTTCAAAAATGTGTTACACAATATCTTGAAATTCAAAACGTTTTCCTCATTTCATCAAATATTTAATCTTGTTTTTCTTTCACTGTTGAAAGCTGAAGAAGAAGAATTTTGTTTAATATTGTTACGGATAACACTACTATAAAATCCGTAAAGTCATCGGATACGCTTGTAGTGGTGGGTGTTTGTAAACAATCAGCAGGTCTCAGTAGAAATCAACAGCAACATTTATTTAACACGAAGACGCTAATACAAATATATGCAGCCAAGACGAATTCACAACAGCACACTACAGGAAACAGTAGCCCACAAGTAATAATAGATAGCAATAACGACCTTAGTACTGGAAGCAGCCCGACAGAATTCAGCAGAAGAAGGAATTTTCCGAGCTTAGCTCTATGGTCTCTCCCAACGGCTGAAATTCTCCTCGCTTAAGTTGTTTTCGATTCCCGACTCACTACTACATGATTGGCTACTCCACACACAACTTGATGCTGCTTCCACAGCTGACAACAAGACTCGCCAACTTAGTTCAGCAATAGCTTGGGTTCCACACAATGCTAGCATTCCACCGTTGCTTCGGTATCCTGTTGAAGACTCGATACTTGACTACGACCCCAACTATGATTTCCTGCAACTTGAAACTGCTTGCCTTTTATAGTTGCAAAGTTCTCAGACCAATCAGGCTACAGGATGGATCTATAAATTTCTCAAAGTTACCAGTAATTTCGATTTTGTCGCCAAGTCACCAAATTTCTTGCCAAACTCTCAGTTCACTGACTCGGCACCGGATCTACACCAACAGGATTGACCATAAAATGGTCTTACGAGTGATTCAATTAACTATGATGGGAAGCAACTTTATAGGCTTGTAACAATATTCCAGACGAATAAGAAAGTGAAGTTATAATCACAAAATTTAGAAGACACATGAAGTTGATTAAAAATTTTAATAGTGCTCTGCAGCCATAGGGTTGGTTTTCATTCATGAAAGGGGAGTTCATGAATATAAAAAGCAGAACTTGAGCGAGACAATTAAAATACATATCTCTAATGTCAGACAATTTTGGGGAATCACAGACATGAAATTATGTCTAAACGATTTATCTCGCAAATGCAAGCAATATTTCTGGAGAATAATAAATATTTGGTTGCAATGCTTACTTAATTATTACTACCAATGTTAATTAATCATTGATGCAAAAAGATGAAAGTTAATGAATATTACTAATATTTTCCCCTTTTAACATAGTTAAAATGATTCGTTAATAAAAAAAAGAAACAATATTTATTTGATATCAGATTTGTTCTTTATTTACTAATTTATGATTGACTTAGTGTTAGAATATATACAATTATCAATTTTATATTACACTAGCAGCTTTTGGCGAACAGCCGGTTCGCCATTATAAATTCTTGTAGGGAAATTGCGTGAAGATGCCAGAATTTCGTCTAATTTTTAATTAATTAAAATACTAAGTAAAAATTAAAAAAAAACAGCTCCATGGTGGATGATGCAAAATTCCGGCCTTAAAGTTATGTATGAGCCAAATCTGGTAGTTGTAGCTCGAAAGGCCTGGTCTATAGAGAGCCAAAACAAGCACAGGCACTGAATTTTATTATATAGATTATGAATGCAGTTTGGATATCTCTCTGAAAACAAGTTTTAAACTTCGTCTGTGACATTCAAATATCTTTTTCTTTTATTTTTTCTGTAATTTTGTTTCTTTTTGTGTCTAATATTTATCTTAATTTCTTAAACTTGAAATATAAAACGAAAAAATAAATGTAGGTCAAAAGGATTATTAACCTAATTCAAAGTTTCAAAAATTCAACAGTTCACAATTCTTTTAAAACATCTGTATTCTGATACGTTTTTGCTGCGCGATCTGATTTTAGAAAAAATTTCTTTGAGTTTTCTCTATTTATAAAACGATCAGATAATTAGAGTTTTATTAGCGTCTTTTGTGTTACTTGGGTGTTAGATGTACCTATTAAACTTTCTTTTCTTGTAATTGCTGTGTTTCTTAATCTTTTGTTTTGTAGAAGCAGTAACCATTACAACTCTGCAAACCACTCATAAATCTGGAAGCTTTGTCAAGTCAAGTCCTTTATTATGACTAAACCATCCGAATAATTAAATCTGATTAAAAATCAAGGCTGAAGTTCTTGACATTTATTATCGTTCATACTAAAAAAAACTGGAAAATATTTTTAAAGTACCAGATAACTACGACACCAATTACCATTCGATCTTGGTTATTAATAGTATCATCATCGACTTAAAATTTAACCAGAAAGCTTTTCACTAAACCTATAATGAATGGTAATAAGGAAGTGATAATTAAATACCATGACTAATACCCGAACCATTCAATTAGAACACGAACTTCATGAGTAATGATTATAATTACCTTCTTGGCGCTCGAGGCAGGAGTAGAAAGTAATCTCGTTGCTCGGGCGGCAGGCGGATATCAGCTCGTCCCGGTCCTTAGCCTGTGAAAGAAATAAATGAAGTTAATTAAAATAGATGTTAAGAAAATAAGTAAAATGTCTTTATTCAGATAGACTTTCTCGAAGTTAAATTTTTTCATTTAACTTGCTGATGATTTTGCTGTACCGCCAGTGTCATCTTGTGTAGTAGAAATATTTGAAAGTTGATTCTTCTTGTGATTACATTGCACTACTACTTTTTACTACAGTGTTACATTGATCAGCATTGGCTTCCATGGCAATTTAAATTTTCTCATTTCTGATTAATTTTGTATAATATTATTATTAATCGATGAAAATTAATAAAAAGAATTCTGACTAAATGTAGGTATATTTTAACTAAGAAAATGACTTAGCTAATTTTAATTTAAAAAAAATGAAATAGTAAAATGAATGCTTTTGTTTATTTTACTTGCATTCATTTTGTTGGAAAAACGTATAGTCAACTGTTGTTGGCTAAAGATAAAATGTTAAGTTTAAATATATATTTATTATAAATGCATTTCGCATTTATTTACAAAAATTTAACAATAGTGTATTTCTTAACAAATTTTTATTATTATCAATAATGTTTTCTCCCTTTTTTTGTTTATATTTAAATTTCAATTTGGGTAAAGTTGTTTTGACAGAGAACATTTTAATATCTCTTTTATTAACTTTGAGAGATAAGTAATGGGAAGCACTGATTCTAATACATTTTCCAGTTACATATTCCTAAGTTGTAATCAATTACAATTACGCCATAAGATGTACTTTTTGCTGTACAAAACAGAGGAAACAGTTCTCATCAAAGCCCAAAAGCATGTGGGAAAATAGAATTTTTTTCGCCGCTCATTTTATTTAAAAAATGATAAATTTACTGATGGTTAACCTCCAAGGCGTTCTCTAATTTTGATACTTTGGCCACCTTTACTCCTCCCCCGGCTACGCTTTGAAGAACAAATTGACTTTTCGGTAACTCGACAGAAAATTATAATTTTAATGCATAGGCTGCTTACCAAATTACATCCCGCTGCCTTTGTAAAATTTTGAGTTATCGTGTTCAGAGGCGGATAGAAAAATTATTTTATAGATTTATTAAAATCTGTATGAAAAATGTTTCAATGATTATAATTTTTTGTGCACTAAAAAAGCATACGAGAAAGTAAAGCGTCTAACTTCTACTAAACTTAAATTCTTACATTCAATGTAATAATAAAATTTATTTCATTTTTACAGCATTAAATGAGCAGAATTTATTGTATTCCTATTAGTAATGAATAATATTACGGGAATGTTGACCACAAAAAGAACTTTAAAATATTTTTATAACCTAGACTGAAGACAAATAAACTTTGTCTGATTGATTTATAACAAATGAAATAAAGAGGAAAATTAAATAATAAGAAGAAGGAAGTATTTTAATAAAGAGTGTATTAAAGTAAGGAAGGTATTAAAAAGTAAAGAGGGAAGTTCTTGTCCAAGCGGGAAGGTATAAATCGGCTTTTCTTTCCCAAAATATAAAGCAAAAAAAAAAAACCCTCATCCCCTCATAAATTTTTTTCTCTCTAATTTCATAAGAGAAGAGGATGAAGGAAGGCAAATAATGATTTAAATTTTTAAATAAATAAAAATTAAGGGTTGAAAATTGTTTCTAATTTCCTTACCTCTCTATCTGAGATCCTAACTATTAAGCAATTGTTAATATAAAACTTAATACAATTTTTTTTTTTTGCTATTTTGAGGTGATTATTAACTTAATATGAATATCTTTCCATATGCAATCGTAGCAAAACTGTGGGGAAATGGTTATTTCATTAGCAAAATCAAGTAATATGCACATCACAGAGATTCAGAAGAGATCCTGAGAAAGTGTTCGGTTATTGTATAATTCCGAGAAAGGAATTTTACCGAAATATAACTGAGTAAGCACTTGATTTAAATGAGTGATTTTTAATTGATATTAAATCTTGATGTTGGAAAATTATAGAAATGAGATCCTGAAAAGCGAGGGGGAAAAATCTGTCGACAACCAGAAAGTAAAGTTAATTTTTTTTTTTTTTTTTTTTTTTTTTTTTACTTCTTCAAGAGACTTTAGAGCTTTTTGATAGAATGATTAATTACATTTGTTTAAACTACAAGTTTTTTGATATCTAATAATCCTTAGAAGTTAGAATCGATAACCATCCATGTAGATATGATACATATTTAACACGATATACTTTAAAGCTTTGTTGTTCTCAGTTTGCCAAAGTTGTGGTGACCTGATGACAAAGTCGTCTTTTGAGATTAGATTCCTCGGATGATGATGATGTGGTATACTTGCATTTAACTTTTACAAAAAAATGAAATCTGCTCTTCTTCTCAGCTTGTAGGCAACTTTTTTTTTCCTTTACAAAACACTGATTATGACTAGACTTTAGTGTTATTGGCATACATTAATACTTAGAAAAATAATTTGAATTCTTTTTAGTATCATTATACGATTCACACAAAACTGTGGCTATAGAAAAACGTATGATTTTACTGATGATACTCTCAACATACCTCATTTAATATTTACAACAAAAATTTTCAAACCTTTAAAACTAGCTATCTACATGGAATTATCTTTTTAAGATCCATTTTCATTTCAAAATTCTTGCCAAGATAAAATAGATATTCTACATTTGTAAAGAAATGATTTTTGGAATAAATCCCACTTTATGCTGCTAATTTCATACACCATCGATCACCAAAAATGAAGAAAACTATTCCTAAGGGAAGAAAAATGGCAACCCTTTCGCTTTGAATGTTTTCAACCTTAACGAATTACACCGATTCTTCTTCTTCTGAGATTGTCATATGCAAAGTTATTTGCACAGAAGAATGATTGATTATGGTATGAAGAATGTAAATAATTCTGTTCAGTATGTTCATTACCTGGAGGCAGACCATGATACATGCTTGGGACTGTGGCAATGTACAACAGGGACGACCAAAGAAGCCTTGTCCTTTATCAATTTCTGCAAAAGAAACAAAGAAAAATTAAAAGAATTCTTGTTCGAAGAGATTAAAATTTCCCCTGCATCTGAACTCATCTGCCTTCATGGCTCATTAGACGATGAAAGCACAATGGATACAGATGCAGCCTAGAAAAGAATTATGAGGATTCCATTTCTAGTCGAAGGGTAATATTTTTTCCCATTTCCAATCATTTCAAGAGCCTATTTCAATGCCTTAATTGGTCTAGAAGATTTTCTTTTACACGCAGTGCTTTGAACTCTCATCTTTAATTAATAAGTGCTAATTAGAAACTAATTAATTAAGTCATTAGCTCCCAAACATTTTCAATTCTCACCGCATTTACATATACCGAATATTTTGAGTAAAGCGACCAATGTAAAATTCTAATGAGCATTTTTTTTTCAAGTTATTTTTGCACGATTTAGATAAAAGCAAATAAAAGACATTTTTAGTTTTCACAAAAATGTATTGCACAAAATTTAACAAATATGTTAATTTATTTAATGTTAATCGGTATCAATCTATTTTCAAAGTTTCATAAATTTATAAATCTTACCGCCAAGTCGTCAAGTGCACGATTCGAGATTCTTTCCACCAAAGAATAAATTTTCTTAATTTTTTTTCACATTAAAGAAATTACCATTTTTTCTAAATACATTGCTTTAGAAAATACATGACACTTTTTTAAGATGAAAAGGGCTACTGAAATGAAATGTAACAATGGTGATCATTATAAATGTCCTTGTTTGAATACTTCCTCCTATATTTCATGCTTGAAGCTTTGCATCATTTGTTTCCACATGTTTTGAAATGCATTCAGTGGTATTCTTGGACATTTTGAGGTTCTTGGCATTGCACATTATGAGCTCATTTCTTAAAAAAACATATTTAAATGTAATTTTAAATTATATGTCGGTAATTACATGAAAGCATTAATATTTTATTTATTGATTAAACTTCTTTACTATGCAGCATTTATGCTTATGAAAAAAATTATTTAAAGAGATTATCAGTGTTTATAAATACCGTAATGATAAAGCAAATGTAATGACACAGATGGAAACGCATCAGCTATATTTGTAAAGGTGTGAATATTATATTAATATTTTATAAAATCATAAGATTGCATTTTGCAAATTTATTTGTCATCCAAGATAATAGCATTTTGAAAATCAACTTATCAGTTATCTAACTCGAAATCCGTCACTGAATGCATGTCAGTAACACTTGGTGATATTACAAACTCTTGATTTTCCCCCCCTAAAATATTTCGAGTATAACATCATTCAAACATCCGGTATTTTTATAATCTCCAATTTAAAAAAATGTTTCCTGGGAACCAATTAAATGGTAGTTCCATCGGAATGTGGCGTGAACCATGCTTCGATATTTTACTAGAATTCTGTACAAATAACCATTGAGTATTTAAGGAACTAACTGATGTACTAATGGAACAAGAAATGCATTATATACAGCAATTAATACTACGAAAAAAATGAGAGGACAATTTTCCGTTCTAATGCGCATGTACTAAGAAAGCTTTTAGTCCGAAAAGTAGGAAGGGTAAAAAAAAGTTTTTGAGTTGTGAATCTTTTTGGAAAAAGGAAAAAAAAAATTATATCATTTATTATTTGGAAAAAAGCCTCGTTTGATCGATGGCGAGAGGAAATCCTATTCCGACACGTTTGTTTGTACAGCTGAAACGTGATCTGCATAAACAGATACATCATTAAACAAGCTCGCACAGTATAATTAAAAAGCAAACAATAAAAGATTATTTAACTCGTTTTTTTTCTTTTCTAGGAAAGACAGTAGCGGAAGTTGAGATCATTTTTTAACTTCTCCCAGCTGACAAGAAGAATCTGAGTAACGACTGAGTAACAAACAACATTTAGACGCTGTCAGCTTAGCTCATAAAAAATAATTAAAAAAAACTTTCTCTGAAATAAGAAATAACTATTCTATCTCACTTACGAAAGAGTGGTTCATGCAAGTTCAAATAGGATTTCTAACTTTGGCATAATATAAATTTATTAAAATAATTACTCATTAATCATAAAAGTATAAATTCACTGTTAATAATACAAACTTACTATAGCAAATTTTTATTTTAGTAAAAAAATGCCAATTATTTTATCAGTCAGTTAAATTATTTCCGATATAAATAAAAAAAACTATTCTACTAATTTTTTTATTCCGACTTCAAGTAAAAATTTACATATGTTAGATTATAATTTTAAAATTTAAATCATGAAATATAATAGCTTATTACTGATTTAACCGATTTCTTCTTCTTATATTGAAAAAATGATTCATATAAATGTAGATATTTGCATGTATCCATAATGAGGATTTTAAAAACAATCTTGGGAAGGAAAATGTAAAAATTCCACATAAAAGTTAAAAAAAGAAAATACGAAATAAGTTCGATAGTACAAAAATAAAAATGATTTATTTCCAATTCTATCTTATCATTTAAAAAATAATCTTTAAGATGCTTGCATTAATGAAAACAGTGTAGTAACAAAAGAATTAAATAACTGTTTTTAAAAGGCTGAAATTATTGGGTTGTTATTAGTATTAGTACAAGTTTAATTTAATGAAGCCAATTATTATTAGCAAACGATGTTTTATATTTATCTTAGAAATGTTATTTTATTCTTTTTATAAATAAATTTATAATCAAAATTTTGGCAGAATTTTAATAAAATAATTTCTAAAAAACAATTGTATGTAAGAATTTTTTTATTCGGAAAAATTCAGAGAGAAATCCATGAGAATAAAATTTTCTACCAGAGAAGTTTAAAATTACCATTTTTAGAACATTATGTATTTACACATATATTTAGTATCATAAGAGCTCTACAAATATTCAGTACATAATGAATTATTTATTCTGCAAATCTTAAAGAAAAACATGAAGATGTATATAAAAATAGAACAGAAATAAAACTCACCAGACAATGTTTCATTCATGCATGACCAAAAAGGAACCTATTTGGGGGGAAAAAAGTGAATTAATCCTATCACATACACCGAGAATGTAGCAAAAAAAAAAATATTTCATTGTAATGAAGTTGAAACGTATTCAAGCTGTATTTACTATAAAATGTATTCTGTTTAAATTTTGTTTTTACTGAATATTTTGGCAATCAGTTTTCTATCTTTCTTTCAAAAAAAAGAAAGAAAGAAATATGTCAAGAGTAATAGAGTCCTTAAAAATGTTCATTAAAGTATTTTTAAACAACAAGCGATACAATGTTGCGTCTATCATGTGCATGAAAGTTGAATATTAAAAGCAATAAACAATAAAATACTTCTTCATTTTAATATAATATCGAAACTGTCAAAATAATTTCATAAAAATGATATTTTTGTTGTTTATCTAATCTATACTTATAATAAAGCTCAATGCCTGTGTGTGTGTTGGTGCTCTACAGGCCAGACCGTTGGACATACAGCTACCAAACTGGGCACATTATACTTTGGATGTCGGGATTCTACAGCTCCATTTACGATGTACCGGCGATTTTTTTCGAATTTTACATTAGAATTTGAATTAATTAAAAATGAAGCAAAAATTCGATGTTTTTCCTCCATAACTTTCAAAAATATTATCACACATACATGATTTTTACATTAAGTTAAAGATGAAAAAAATTATCTTTCTATTGGTATCTGTATTTTAACAAATAACTTAAGTTTCTATTTTTAATTAATCTTTATAGAAATATTTTAACCATATTTTTCAACAATATAATTTTACAAGAGACGAAAAATGATAAACTAGCAGTGGGAAAAAATATCTTTTATTAAAATTTAAAAAAATGCTTTTATTAAAATTTAAAAAAATGCTTTTATTATCATATTGACAGAAGTTATAACCCTGTGAAAAATACTGCAAAAAAGTTACTGATAATTGAAATAAATACTCCCACTGATATCTCTAGTACTAAAAAAAAAGAGAAATGTGTAGATATGTTCATGTGCTACAGGACTGAATATTTTATCTAGGGTATTAAATTAGGCCACGCGTACTTTGGGAGATGATAATAAGCATCTAAGGATTTTCAATTTTTAAAACTTTAACTAAAATTTCAAGTAACTAAAAATTAAGTTAAAGCTAATTTACTTATAAGTAAAATGTATTAAGTCACAAAAATAATTTGTACATTATTTTAAAATTCAAAGAAAATTATCGTTTTAACAGTACTAATTTTGTTGCAGTACATATTTTACATATAATTTTAATTAATTTTTTTAACATATTTTTTATATATAGTTGTAAATGAGCCTCAAATCATTTGCATAGTTGCTAACAATACCTTATCCGAAGTTTTACTTCCATTACAGGAAAATGATGAAGACAAGGTCTATTTTTGAGTTGTTTTATTTTTAAAGCATACTCATAATAAAAAGTTTTTTTTTTTTCTTTTCGTTATTATTGTGGTCGCAGTTGTGACAGAAAAGACGCACAGCGCGATAAATGGAGTGGTGTAAAGTTTCTAAATACATGTCAATCAAAACTTGTAGTTAAAGAATTATTTGTCGTGCAAGCCATTAAGATCAAGTTACATATAAGAAAGACTTAATTGAAATTTTTAGCAGCCATTAACTCTAGTAAACCAACTGGGGACTACAGGCGGAAAGCCAGAAATTGTGTTGCGGATCCAGAAAAAAATAATTTAATTTTTTTATATGAAGTTAATAATTAATTAACTTAACGTAACTTTTAAACTTAAATATTAAGAAATTTCTTATTTTGAATTTGATTAGCAAATGATCTTTTTTATTCTGAATTTAATTATTAAGTTTTAGTAAAAATATAATTATTTAGTTAACTTTTTCTTACTATAACCTTACTCCAAACACTTTTAAGTCAAAAAAAATATTAATAGTAAATATATTGTTAAACAATGATTAAATTATTTTAAAAATATTCGAAAATCAGTATTGTTATACAAATTTGTTTAATCGTGGTGTGCTTAATGTAATTAAATAATCGGTAATTATTTACCATTTTATAGACGTATAAAATCTATAAAATGAAATTATGCTTAAATAGGCACTTTCCGATTCAAATTTAGCAATTTATTGTATTCATTCCCTTCAATTCATTGTATATCAGATCATTTATAGTATTTAACAAGTAAAATAAAAATAATTAATTCAATTCTTAATTTGGTCAGCATTTTTTTAATTACTTTTTATTGAATAATTATCAAAAAAATTGTTAAGTATCAAAAAATGATTGATTTTCGGAAGAATTGAACTCGCATTCTTTACCTTCACGTGAAAAATACTGAAATCCCTTTAATTTACCGATTGGGCTACTGCCAATTGATTTCAGTTTTCATTTCAAACTGCTAAACCTCTATTTAAAGTTTTAAAAATTAATTAAATTTAACTAATGAATTAATGTTTTAAATAACTGTATTAACATTAAGTGTACAAGTTTAAAAAATATATGTGTACTTGAGTGGGTAAATAAAAAGCAAATATATATATATATATGTATGTATGTGTGTGTGTGTGTTAGGAATTGAAAAAGAAAAAATTGTAATTATTTAAAGTCGTATTAATAATAAATACCTTAGAAAAGCACAATTAAAAAAAATTGTTTGATGTTTGAAAGAGATATTTAAAATTGAAAGGTCTTCTTTTGAAATTAAATTTCGATTACATATTTAAATTTATTTATTATTTCTTTTCGTTTCAAAATAAGTTTATAATCCTTTAATTAGTTCAAAAACTTTTGGTTAACTTTTAAACAGCTACCTTCAATTATTATATTTTTACTTTCTTCTATACAAAGTATATAAAAAAATATTACAATGTTAAAAAAATCCAGTCACTATATTTTAACTAATATTTATTTTCAGACATCACTAAATCTAAAAAATTCATTTCAAGGTCAAAGCTATCTATCTGTCTGTCTGCCTATCAAGACTTCTTATGAGGTAATTTGTTAAGAAATATGATATGGTAAAATGTTAAGGATAAAACAATTAAAATTTAATATGTGATCTTAATTCCGAGACAGTAGATCTGTAAAGAATTTTGAATGAAAACAATCAAATGAAAATTTGTCTGTCTTTTTGTCCATGTGAGCACGATGTTTGAAACAATAATAGTTTTAACAATAGTTAATTAATAATAGTTTTAAATAGTTTAATGGATAGAATTTTAGATCTTTATCAAACCTGACTTTAAATTGGTTTATCTATTATTTCTTTATGAACGTATTTAATAGGAGTGTGATAACTGAAAAATATAACAAGCAAAGGAAATAAAATCAAATATATGGACGTAATCTAACTGTCATGATATAATATTTATCACAAATGGTCAACGAAAAGAAATCTAAATAGGCATTTTAATACTGTTCAGTTGATACGAAGCTAAACTCAAAGACCTTTATATTGGGTAATTATATGAGAAAGACGAGATGGAATCATTTCTACCAGTTTTTTGACAACAAAATCCGTGGAAATACTTTAATTAATTTTATGAAATTTTTTGCTTTTGAAAAAATTTGTAGATAATTTAAAAGGAAGATATATAATATCAAAATTTCTTCCTCAGAATCCCAGTTTGGAAAACGTTTTTGTTTCGGTTTCTACAATTTTTTTTCATTATTTACGACGTTTGATTTTTAAATTTTCATCTGCCACTCTGGACGCAAAAAGTCGATAACAATGTGTGTTAAGAACAATAAAATAACTATTTCTGGACTTTCATAATGGGAAACTGAAAGGATTCTCTTATGAAAGTGCTCGCTCTTCCAAAATCATGTCGTATTTCAAAATCAATAAAAAAAATTAATTAAGTAATAACGAACTTCATATCTCAAAATAGATATTGTTGTTTTAGAGATTAATTTCCTAACATATATAGTTTAATAGTTAAAAAAATATTGCCGAATCAAAAATAATTATACATGCGAGAACGTTTAAATATTATTAAAGATATTAAATTTCACTAATATGACTGGTAAAAAAACTTGTGAATTTCATAAATCCGTTTTGAAGCAAATACAATTTCATTAATTTTTTTAAATTTTTTAAATTATCGAAGATTATATGACGTCTTCAGAAATTTTCATTCATCAAGGTCAAAAATGGAACAACTCGGATTCTTTGCATTATAGATGTTTGGATTTAATTTGCTTCGTTAAAATCCTGTTGTGAAGTATTCTGCCGTTATTTTGAAATTTCACAATACTGAATTGTTCGTTTATAAAAAGGCCGTCTTCACTTATTTTTATATAATTAAATTATCAGAAGTCCAGTGGCATCCATAGAAATTATTAATAAGGGATAAACGTCAAATGCATTGCCTAAATGGTTATCTGGCTCTAAAAAACTGCGTCATAATTCTAGATAACTGATTTAACATGTACCAGTCTCGCTAAAAGTTTCAATTTATATTGGCCATGTTGTGCTTTTGAAAATAAAAAGAAACAACGCCTGAATTCATGTCGGATTTTTTTTTTATTTGCATGGATCCAGCACAAGTTAAAGTGCTCTAAGATTCCGGTCAGTGGTTTACAAGATATTCAGTTAAGCCCCATCCAATTGACACTCAGAAGTTAATAATTGTTATCATTACTCCGTCTATAAATCACCAAAATTAAGTTTAATCCAATTTTGCAGTGCCAGTAAATATTAATGATCTGGAAGTAGTTTCTTGGGATGTGAGATGAATCTTGCTGAATCCACAGAACATTCTTACACTTTTTATCATTAATATAGTGTGCCATGAATCAATTTGCAAAATTTTGCATTTTTTAAGAAACACACATTTTATATTTTGAACAGATTCATATTTAGTGCATGCAAAAACATAAATACCCGTTGTCTGCTGTAATCGCGTCTTCTCTATTTAAATTGAAAATAAAAGTTTCATTATTCAATGCTGGCAACGACGCAATACGTTTACAAGAATAAAGCCTTAATAATTATCCTAACATTTATTTACGAACATAACACCCTTTTAACTAGACTTCGCATCTGATACACCAGATTCACCGACTTCTTTTTTTTTTTTTTTTCGAAAGGTGAACCAGTGCACATTTGCTGTGACTAGTGATTTAACACAGCATATTTGCTGTGCTTGTTTTGAGATATAGACACACATTTTCATAGAATGTGTGTCTATAGAATCTTATAGTCATATTTTGTGGATTAAATTGTGAATTTTTTTAACTGCGTCTGCGGCTATTTAAACACTGTTTAACCCACGCTGGCCACACTAATTGGTCAAATATCATGATTACCTTTGCAAGATTTATATATGATCGGATCTTACTTTAAAATTGAAACAATTAATTTTAATCTGTCACTTTAATAAATTATTTTATACCGTGTTCAAATAGGACAAAAGTGCGAAAATCTAATTTTTTTACTACAAACGTTTACCGATTACTTTAAAGATATTATCTTGCTTATTATTATTATCTCATTTATTCTATATTATTCATCTAATCTATAATCTAATAATCTAATTCAATAATCTAATCTATATTATTCATATCTCATTTATTTCATTATCTTGCTGCTTACTTTTCTCATTTATTTCCCAATCAAACAAAGATTATTTGGTTATGATGAAACTATAATTCCGCAACCAATTAATTTTTTTGATTATGTAGCTATAGCGTTTAAACTTAAAGACATTATGTTGCAATTAAGACTTTTTCTCTTAATTGCAATTCATTTTCAATTAAGGCATTTTCTCTTTAAAGATCACATAATTAAATGAAAAAAAAATTAACGCATCAGTATTTTTATAATATTTTACCTTTAACTTTTCAATTAGGGATGAATTATTTATTCCAAAGTTTTTGTTTGTTCTCCTGAGCATACAAAACATCTCAGAATGTTTTCCTTCCGAAGAAGGGGCCGAAGTGAAAGCTCTCACCAAGCTTCTCCATGTGAGTGCGCGCATCGCTTGGCATTTGTTTTGGTATTCAGGTGACGTCGTGAGATGCTTATCGAGGGATGGAGTACGCAGAAGACCGGGTCGTTATGACAATAGCACAATGTGAGAACCTCGACTCTGGTCAAGGTTAAGCGAAGACACTGAGGGGATGCGCTCCACTGGAAAAAGAGCTGTTGATGCCCACTCTCGCTGTTGTTTTAGAGAAAACCGAGAACAATGTGGGTGGATGTATTCGTCGTTCGTTTGCTTTCGCTTTCTCACAGCATTCCTCCGGTAACGGGTTTCCAGAAACGCGCAAGAAAAAGGTGAACGTTTTGAGGACGGTTGAGAAAACGTGCTCATGTGGAACTAATCGATATTGTTTAAAAGATTCAAAATCTAATCTTGGTCTTTGTTGGTGAATATAGGTGTTGACTTTTTTTCTTGCTATTGACTATTGAAAGGTTAAAGGGCGTGTAAGAAGTTATGAGATTTAGAGAAGGTCAGATTCTGTCGAAAATTCTCTACCAACCTTCTCTTCAAGGACATTAAACAAGACTGCGTGAATTCAGGTGTTCATATTTTTTAAAAATTAAGACCGATTGATTAGTTGAATAACAGTCACATTTTGAAATTAATTGAGAACTTTTGTGAATGAAAACAATTTCTAAACGATCTGAACTGATGAGCAGCAGATATAAGCGTGTGGCTTTAATGCAGCATAATGATCTTAAACCCATGGCAAAATATATCAGAAACAAAGTTGAATAAGATTTTGGATCAATAATCTGACTTTATGTTAGACTCATATTTTCTTCAAAAATTATAAACGTTAGAAATAAATTATATTCATTCATAAAAGCAAGTTTTAAAACATTATATAAATATAACAAAAGAGAAACAGAAAGTAAAGAAAAGTAACGATGTGAAACAAAACTTCTAAATATTTGGGAAAATTCGGAGAGAAAAAAAATACTTATCAAGAAAAATTTCAGAATGTGTAAAAATATCTAAAGTTTTTGTTTTGGGATTTCATATCATGCAAAACATTCATACTGAATATTCGCATTCATGACAGATGTCTCAAAAACGAATTGACGATGACAATTACTGTACATCTCTCTATAAAATAGCTCTAATGAATTTTTAACATAGCAGTATCATATATAAAATTCCTATTTCCATATTTGTGAAGCCGAAAGCTTAAATAAGAAATAAATCAATCCTCATGAGTATATAATCTCATGCGAAAGTAATGGCATCTATCAATTAGAGTCGTTAATTAAGAGATTATGTAAGAATTCGGTATACAAAGAAATTAAACCGACTTTGTGTAATTTTGAGCTTATATTATTAGTCAAAACTCAATCTGAAGTTTTCTTCAAAGTTTGAAAGATATATTATACATAATATCTTTCATTATGATGTATCCAAATAGCATGATTTTAATCTATAAAAATTTTATTCTATTTTTACTACAGCTATGTTAATTTTATTTGATTTCCATTATCGTTTATAAGTAATCAAAAGTATCAATATTTAACATGTTTAATGCTACGTTACTTTATACTATAATTGAAAATTCGAAGTAGCAAATATAATTATGTGGCACTAGAATACTATGGTAGATGTGTACAGTCATTAATTATGGATCAATGACTTTTTGATAATCAGTTTATGACTGTTAAGAACAAGCTTCAGAAAAAATTGCACCAATGTAAAATATATTTGAAACAGAAAGACTGGGGAATATTGACATGTTGTTGAATAAAATTTGGATTGATCTAAATAATTCCGTGCTGTGCATTTTTTAATGATAAACTATTGCTCGATGAACTTAAATAAAAATATATAAGATACTTTCGCAAATATGTAATACATTCATCGTCTCAGAAAGCCATTTCGAAGAGTACTGACATGTAGTAAATAAAAAGTTACACACATTTTTCTTTAAATTATTTTTTGATTTATCAACTTTCGTTTTCTTTTTGAATCACACTATTTTACTTCAATCCAAAAATGTAATGCTATTGTATATTGTTTGGTAAAAAGGGAGCACATTTTTCTTCTTTCAGTTCAAAACTATTTTGATGAAGTCGAACCCGATTAATGTACGCTCAAAAATAGGAAAGGGGGGATTTCCGCGTCTGAAAACAGAAAGCATCTATGTCGATATTATATTAGAATTTTTCAGCTCTATTTATATATATATATATTAATTGTTTATTTTTAATCATATGATATTTGAAATGTCATTTTATTACTTTACTGAAGTATAATCAATTTAAATAAACAAAAAAATATTGTATTTCATAATTTTTATATGTTTTATTTTGTATTATTTTTAATACAATAAATCAAATTATAAAAGCATATGTTATTTTATTAAGGTTACTTAAATTTTTTCTCTTGAGTTTCTAGAATTGAAAAAATGAAATCCGTGGTATTAAAAGGGTTACATTAGATGGATTATTTACTATTCTAATGCGTTACAAAACATGAGTATCCTTAAGTATAGATAAAATTGTTTTATGATAAATCAGCAAGATATTTTTGTCATAAAGCAGCTAAATATGTCGATCTACAGAGAAACAATTAGTGTGGTATAATTCTTGCAAACCTAAAGTAGTCAATACTTTATTTCAATTTTCTACAAGCTATAAACAACTGATTAGACATCAAAGATTTGTGCGCAAGTGCCACACTTCTCTAAAAATTAATAACGGATATTAGAATTAAATAATAGCGGTGATTTGATAAGTAAATTTATTCCATTCCAAAGATCACTGCATGCAAATATTGTTGTTTACTGCTTCAAAATGCTTAAATTACAAAATAAGAATATTTGTAGAAGAGTATACAACTCATTTATTTAAAGCTACTTTATATACTATGATATCCCTTTGATACATTGATACATGATAATGACTGAAAAAATAAATAAAATATAATTAAAATTCAAAATTTATAGGTTATAAATTAAAAAACTGTTTGAAAACATGAAAATAAGGATTACTATGCATCAACCACACATTCATTTTCAATAAACTTACTAATTGTTGAGAACAGAATGATGTAAGTTTTGTAATATAACGCCATCTGTCGTCATTGCTTGTAGCGAGATCAACCAGTGAAATCTAAAAGACAAAAAAATATATATATTTCAAAATATATATAAAGATAATAAGAAGATAAAAAACGTAACTTAATAAATAAGAGGTATTAACAAAACCATACAATTTTTTGCTTAAGTTATTTTTTGTTAATTTCGTTTTTATTACATCAACATTCCAGTTGGAACAGTGGCCAAGAAAGGAGGCTGACATTTGAATCAGCAAGTCAGTTTTCAATCTTCTCCACTTGAACGTAATGATGTAACGTGAGCCATATGGCCATATTCATAGACATTGAGGAAGACTGTTAGGGCAAACCAAGATTTCGCCGAAATCTTTGCCAAACTTTAAACAAAGTTCACTTGATAAAAAGTATTAGATTCGTTTACCTCTTTACGTTGAAATATTCAGTAACATACTTCTAAGCCACAGACTCAACAGAAAGTAGTTTAAAATAGTAAAATAATTTTTTTCAATATATTAGAAAAGAGAACATTTATTTACCAACATCAAAAACGGAAGTTTTACATAAGAACGAACTTTTTTATGGCAGATGCCAGATTCACAAGTCTTAAAACAAAATTATTAATTCAGCGGTGCTTGCTTTTACCAGTGCTGTCTTTTATGTGAACCTAATAAAGACCATGGAAGTAAGTAACTGTAACTTTTCAGTCTTTTTAAGCGAAACTGTGTCATCCGACTGGTGGGATTTAATATTTTTCTCAAATTTCGTCATATTTAATTTAAGACAAAATAAAAAAATGAAATAAATGTGCTCTTATTTAAATCGCTTGCATAATGTTTTGTAAGAATTGCAATTCAAAGTATTTATACTCACGAATCCCTCCCTCCTTTTCCTAATATCAGTATATTAATGAGAATATATGGTAAATAAACTACACATTTAAGTTCAAAAGAGCTCTTATGACCAGAAAATAATCTTGTATAAAAAAAAGTGCAACATACAAGAAAGAGAAGGCTTTATCACTGTTTCTGAAATAAACTTTTTTCTCAGAGATAACTTTTAAAACTAGTCCAAGAGAAATGTAAGTAATTCCGTCTTTTTCAGAATTTTTTTTTCTCTTGCTCAAATTGGAAAAACCGCTCGTTTCTTTCAACTGTATTTACACTTTAGCAGACAGATGCAGTTTGCATGTCTGAATATCTTTCTCAGTGCTAACAATGAACATTTTCAAAATTCTATTACTAATGATTGAACAGATTTCAAAAATTACTTTTGCACCCATTATTATACTTGCCCTGTAGGAATTAAAATTCAGAATATCGTTTTTCAGAGAGAAGCCAACGTTGCCAGACCGAAAGACATCAAAAGGAAAGTGACTAATTATCTAATGCGCTTAAAATGACTCATTGACTTGAATATGACAGAACAAAATAGATGATACCATTTAATTCAGTTAGCGATTACAAAGTTTGAATTGTAGCTTGTAAAAGTCGTAGACTTAATTAGCATCTCATATTAGTGAAACAGTGACAAAGTCATAGGGCATAAGAACGTTATAGTATAGCTTGAGTGTCATTATTTGACGGCGCAAGAAAAATAAAGTACAACAGAACTCGAATCATCCGAACTCTAGCTATTTGTATTTTTTTTTTTAAATCAATAAAATCTTTTGAATGAAAACGAGTAAAGATAATATCAGAACCAATTTTAATCGATACATTTAGCGCTGATATTTTAATATAGCATGCTTATAATCAATATGTAAACAAAATTGTGTTAATAGTCATTGAATCAATTACTTATAAGCTTATTACTTTGATTCTTAGAAAAAATCTTTTTAAACTAGTTATCAGTTACCTAGATCGAGTCATTCTTAATTAAAAAGAATACCTGAAGTTCTACAGTAATAATTATTTTATCTAATTTTTTAAACCAAATATGCAGAATGGACTCAAAAGCAAAACTTGATGCAGCAGTTGCTTATCCTTTGTACGTCACTGTTCTACAGTTCTTATCAATAAAGGCATTTAAATAAAAGTTGTCATAAAATTATTCATCTGTTTACACAGCATCGCATGTAAACCTAACATATTATTTCATATGAAAGGATGCGATCGTAATCTAATTTGCATATTATTTAATTAATAGTCTATTACGTAGTTAAATATTAATAAATAAATATGAGCTTAGCTTTAGAAAAATAGTTATCACAACACTAAAAAATTATGAATAAAACCATCCATCCGATAAAATTATCATCAGCAAATACATCATCATCTAGAAGGGGAAAATAGTGTTGATGTGTTATAACATGAAACATTGAAATATTATGATATTTTTGTAACATTTGTTTCATTTAATAATAAATAAGATGAGAAACACTTAAATATGATAATTAATTTTCTTCAAAAGCAATAATCTACACGCGACCTTATCTTTAACATCATTATCATCTGATCTATTATGATAGCTTAAAATTATTATCTTTATTCAACATATTTACTGACCAGATTATTTTTAACTTGATAATGTTTATGGGTTGATTTAAATCTGTAAATTGTTTGATGAGCCACTCGACGTGCATGTATCAATCGCAGAAAGAGCTTTACAGGGCAGATCATTGAATATAGAAATATCAAATTTGACGCATTTTTAACTTCTTTTTAAAATTTGAATTAGATCTACTTAGTAAAAATGAATTGATATTTCAACAATTTTTTTTCACCACAACTTCGACAAATATCACAGAAATTTGTTTCTGCCCCATATTGATGTTTAAAAAAACTAACTTTTCGCCAATGCCAATTTTATTTTTGTTCAGTTCTTTTTTTTTCATTAATTTTTCCTCGACATTTATAGGTATATTTTACAACATTACTTTTCATTGATTAAAATTAAAATTACCTATATTGCAAAAATGTTAAATATATTTGTTACATACATAATATCATCGCTACATAATGATGAACAAATCTTAAAAATTAAAGCAAGCCTGAAATATTAGTTGTTAGATAATAAAAGCTATTTCGGACTAAAAGGCTGGAGCTCCTTTAAATTATTTCGTCATGTTACAAAATCACACAAAAAACATTCCATATATTTAGGAAATACATAGGGAGATACCCCAAGAAATTTTAATGGCATTTAACAAAGTTACAATGGAAAACTTAATACCCCCTCACACATACACACACACAAACTTTTTGTAACGCCGTCAGAAGAAAACACTTTTGGCTTGGGACCAAAATAAGCATCTGCTTTTAAACCAGGTTTTAACTAAGCTAGTAACACTTTTCTTTTTTTTAAAGTGAAGTTGACACACCGTACCGTCTACGCAAATAATAATTTATGCTCATGAAATAAATTCGCTGGAGGAAACTCCATGGTTATTGCGTCTTGGAAGAGGCTGGAAACCAGCAAACGTGTTCTTCTCTCCACTTTTTCATCTACAGTAGAATTCGAATTAATCTCTACAAGTAATGAATGTGTGCCAATGGGCGCTTTTGACATATAACTACCAATTATGGCACATATATATCTAGGAGGATGAGAAAGTGAAATTCGGAGTGATTTTTCAAATTAAAATTGTAATTGAATATAAAGATAGATTTTGGCATTTTTTTCATGATAACTTCTGAAAATATTATCACAGAAAAATAAACTTTACACCGTTTTTAAGTTTAAAAGATTGTTATCATAGAGTTATCAATGTTAAAGAGTGTTATCAATTTGTTA
>JAPMOQ010024002.1:458010-476795 GCA_026543055.1 Argiope trifasciata | reverse complement strand
TTGTTATCATAGAGTTATCAATGTTAAAGAGTGTTATCAATTTGTTATCATAGAGTTATCAATGTTAAAGAGTGTTATCAATTTAATGATCGTTCGAATTTTTCCTGATTTTTAACATAAATTCCAACAATAGATTAAGTTGTTGCATTGAAATTCGATTCGTTTTTGTTGTTACATCCAATTTTTAATCGCTTGATTTTCTACCATTTTTGAAAACTGAAAAGGGACTTTTATTTCATGTCTATGTAGCTTACAAGAAGAATAAAAAATAAGGTTACGATATCACGAAATTTAAAGAAAAGATGAAAGGTGTGTTTACGTTTTTAATGAAGGTTGCTATGGTATCATGACAATACTTTCCATTCGATATGTTCATGTACACAATAAATAGAGTATTTGCAAGGTAATTAATAATTTGAGGGAATCATTTACTTGAAATTACATCTATAGAATTATTAAATGAATTGAAATACTATAATCAATATTATCAACTAATAAACTAGCCGAAGGTAAATGATACGGAATAATTGGGGTCACATTCAATTCAGATAATCAAATGCTCAAAAAAAATACATAATTGTCAAAATGTAAGATTTTTTAAAGAGAAAAAAATCCTTATCATGTATTAATTCAATGTCTTTAAAAATAATGTTATTTATATTTCATATATAATCCTATTACATGAAAACATCATTGCTTGAATATATCAGATGAAGTCACGCGCCAGTGATAAGTATTTATGCGGAACACACTGCCTCGATGATCTACAATCTTCAAAACCCTACAACGTACTTATTTTTAACTCTTGCTAAAATTAAAACTTAATTTTGGAGTTACGTGAAATGAAAAACTTATACAGTTGAAAAGCAGTATTTAAATTTTTTTTTAGTAGTCACTTCAGGTTTCTCTTTCATTTATCCATTCATCATTCATTCATGCATCCATTCATTCTTAGTTTCTTACCAATTCAGATAAAGCTGCTTATTTCGCTACTTTTATGTTTTGCATTCAGGAAAGTTTTATTTGTGCTTTCTTTTACCCTAAAAAGTTTCAGATAATTGAAGTTTTTCTGTTTAGCATCTGTGTATAGGGGAAAGAACCAAGTATGCATTTCAGACCCCTCCTTAATGGGAGTAAGGAGGAGTCTGAATGTGAAATTTCAGATAAATTGTAACAAAATTTGTTACAGTTTATCTGAAATTTCACATACTAAACTTCACTTTAAATAACTTGTTACATTATATTACTAAGTAAAATTTACAATATTCAAAATTTGAAATCCCGGTTTTTACATTTACTGTGTGCTATTTTTTTAATAAAACTATTTATAGTAATATTGGTTGCCCAGGAATATTCTTTTATATTCAATTTGCCTATCAGTCAGAAATTTCAGAGATATCAAAAAACTTCAAAATTAATTTTGATTGCATTGATAATTTTTCACATACTTTACAAGCTTTTTAATAAATATTCTGAAGAATTTTATGTTTTTTATATGCTTTCTAAAATGTTTGAGGATAAATTTCCTTAACTTTTAAACTTACAAACGATAGGCATTTTCTTTCATTAAATGCATTGTTCCCTGATATGTAAATATTTCTTGTATGCTTCATTATTTCCTGTGTACCATCTTCTGTTTTTTGTGTAATCATCTTTTATTAGCATATTCTTTTGTAGCTGGATTTTATTTCAATGCATGCTTATTTTAAAGCATGCATTGCAATAAAATTGAACAATAAATTTGAACAAATTTACTAAAGAATTTAAATCGGATATCCTTTTTAAGCTGAATTATTTTCTCTTTCCAACGAATTTTGAAGAAGTAACCATTCTGACATTCATTCCACGTCACAACAAAACCGGAGATTAATTATGGACAAACTGTGACAGGCTTCTTGGAATGCTTCCCAGACGTTCAACAGAACTACTTTTAACCACATTAGTTATACTCTCTGGAATGATGATTACAAGATAATGAACTTAAGAAAATGTTAATTTGCGTAGCTAAAATACTTTTCTATTAGAACTATGAAGAGTCATCTAAATTTAGGCGTAGTTCCTAATATTTCTAGCGAGGTTCTTCACCTTCCATCGCTCGCGCACTTTTTGTCGTCCGTCGGTTCGCCGTCTTCTCGGAAAAATCTCTTCCAGGGTGACAACACGGGAGGTGATCTAATTCGGTGAGCACCGAGGAGCATTTCTTGTGTTTTAACTTTCGGAAACGAAGAGGGGGGGGGGAGGGTGATGAAAAGAAAAGTGAGTTTTTAAAAACGACAGACGATGAATGGCGTGAAAATGGGTGTCGAATGAAAATGCTGCCTGCTTTTTCTTTTATTTTTTCTTTCCTCTTCCATTTCGCGCCGTTTTTTAGGTGTTCCTTACGAGCCAGCAGCAGGCTGTGACAGCCCATAAATTAGGGAAAAATTTTCAGACGCACGTGCTCGGAGAGGACTCGTAGTTCGAATTCTTGCGCACCCTGAATAATTTCCTTATAAAGTATCGAATTTCGGTCCTCCCAAATGAGAGGGTGCAAGATTTTTGGAATGGTAAACGCGTTATTCATTCGAAGTTACCACAGAAATGTCCGGTTTTGGGTTATGGGAAAATAATCTTGGGCAAATATTTCCAGATTATATTGCAGATTCGTAATAGCTTCCACTGTACAGTAAAAGCTCCTTATTCGCGCTTCCTTCATTCGCGTTTTCACTATTCGCGGATTAAAAAAAAATGCGACCCAATTCCTATATTCGCGGCTACAAATTTCTTTATTCGCGGATTTAATAAGTACATACATAATAATAAAAGGTATCCGACCCAATATCCTTTGCAAATGCCGTCAAATGCACTAATAATAAAAGTAAAATAGATCTTATTACAACTTTGCCTAAAGCATGTTGTTCAATGCAAACATAGCCGAAATCGCGAATAGAATAGGACGAGATGGGTTCCAACAGATAGAATCAAGTGACATTCAGGAGTTGCTTGGATCGCAAGACGAAGATCTTTTTGAAACCGACTTGGAGGAAATGTTGAGTTTAAGCCCCTCTGAAGTAGAGGCTTCAACAAGCACTGGAAACGTGACATTTAATTTGAAAAATCTTAGTGAAGGTTTAAGAATAGCAAATGAGCTTTGCGATTTCTTTATGAACATTGATCCTCTATGGAACGAAGTCTTATTTTTAAGAGGTGAATTGCCAATGCGACTGCTGCGTATCAGTCTAAATGGAAGGAGCTTTTAAAAACTGCCAAGCAAGAGAAAATTACAAAATTCTTCAAACCAATGCCTAAGCCTTAAGATAATTAATTAAAATGTTCAAAAACTTCACTTAAATTGATATATATATATATATATATATATATATATATAATATATATATATATATATATATATATATATATATATATATATAAATTTTGTCACCTAGGAACGTATTCCCTATAATCCCATATAAATTACTATTCCGTATTCACGGTTTCTGTATTCGCGGCATATTTATGGAACATATACCCCGCGAATAAAGATTGTTTACTGTATCGTCCTCTATTTCCAAAATTTAAATTTAGAACTGTTACCTGGGTCCCAATAATTTTCTAGCATTGAAAATTTTTTCGATTTAAGCACAATATTATCTAATTCCTCAAAATTATGTCCATTTAAACTAACTATTAAAAAATATTTTTTAAGTAATACTAAACTAACTTTTAAAAGTTATGTTAATTCGAATTTTGGAGAAGTCTATTCTATATCTCTTAAAAACTGAATTGTATAATTCCTGAACCAATTTTTTTAAGTATGTTATTCCAAAATAAACATTATTCTAAATCATCCTCCGTTTATAAAAGTTTCAAAATTCTTTAACAGCTATTTTATAAACTATAGGTAACAGATACTTTTCAAAACGAACGCACTCCATTCCCTAAGCTAATTTCAAACAGGATTCCTTTTACTGGTATTTTTAATGACTAATACAATAAAAAGGATTACTCAAAATTAGATGTGGGAAATCACAGATGTATTGTTCCGAACGGCATTTAATTTTCATTACCATTACCTGCCATTCAAGAGATCAGCATGAGTAGCAGACAAAGGAAGGTAAAACCGGATCGAGTGTCTGATCTGCTTGAGGTAGTATCTGCATATTAATGATTGCATTTAGCTTTAGTTGTAGTTTTGATTCAAAAATTGGCTCTTGTACAATTTTGACAACTGAAATTTGAGTTAAACAAATAATTTTTTCAAAACATAAGAGGTTGGATACGATTTATACATTCTGTCACGCATCATGCATGATGTAAAAATTGTTCTATCATCTACAAAACAAACCTTTGGGAAAAAAGCTACCAAATTTGACAAATGATTATTAAGGTTGGATTTTTACAAATTTTTCATCAGATTTTAAATTAAAAGTTTAATCGAAGTATTAATGATTTTCTTCAATGATTTCGGTAGATATTATCGTGCAAAAAATCCTTTCGTATCACTTAAAAATTTTTAAAAATGTAAAAAATCATATATTGGGTCGTTCGGAAAGTCATTTCGTATTTTTGTGTCAAAATGAAAAGAAATTTTCGTTTAATGAATAAATTATTTATTAAATTATAAAATTGCCATTCTGGTCTAATACCTTTTGCCATTCTGGTCTAATACCTTTTGCTAGTAACATGATTACACGTTCATAAAAGTTTTGGTCTTTGCTGTAAAAAAAAACTGATCGAGGTGGTTTTTGGCCTCCTCATTTGAAGGAAAAATTTTGCAAATCAGTTCTGGTACTGATGTACTGTTAACACATCTTCTCCACACATATTGGCTAATTTATTTCTGGCTTGAACAGCATTTTTACCTTTTATAGCAAAAAAGAAAAAAATGACGAAAATGCTGTTTATTGCTCTCCATATTTAAAAGGGCACCATCCAAAAACTACTGCGAAGAATCAGCTGCACTTTTTCACACTCAAGCCTTGCTATATCAGCTCTTAAAACATAAAATGATTTTGCGGTTTAAGTATGAAATTGGGTGCGAAAAATGCAATTAAATCCTTTGTCAGGAAAAAACGAAATTACTTTCCGAACAACCTAATACATTTTATTTAACATTCTATGTTTTTCCTAGTTTTGATAAATCTATAAAAATTTAAGTATATTTTTCAACAATACACTTTCATTGTTTTTAATTCCTGAATCAATAAGTATCCACATAATTTTTTATGTTCAAACTATCATTGTTATACTTAAGAATAAATTTAAAATAATAATATAAAAAAAGGCAAAGCAAGCCTAAAACTTTATCAAACTAATATTTCAAACTAAAGGTTCGAATCTCCAATACTTATCTTAAAAAAATCAGATTCCATTTTTTGTTCAATTATTTCTTTATAAAAATTAATAAGAAATTTAAACATAAAAAGTAAAAAGCATCTATCATCATCTTTTCGAAGCTGACAAGTATCTTTTCATGTTATTTCATTTTAAAAAAGGATAAGGTATGCTGTGTGACTAAAAGTTTCCATATTTGAAATCATTCTTTCGAATAGCACTAATCTAAAATCCAGGATTAAGGATGTATTCCGCTGTTGTGGTGTAGAAGTTTGGGAAAAGGAGGCTACTTATTAAATAGTGGCATTTAATTAAAGGCCAAGATTACGAGGTCAGTGCAGAAATAGTCCTCTTGTTTCAAAATGTGATTTGAATACAATTAAACTTAACTACTTCTTTTCCTGATTCTTTCGGTGCTGCTTACTTTTGTTTATATAAAACGCTTCAATAAAAAATGTTTAATGTTTTAGAACTTCAATTAATCTGACTAGATTTGTTCCAATTGATTGATGAATATTAAAATTAAATATTTTTATAAAACAGTGCAAATTTCACATAATGTATTGAAAATTTCTTATTAATATCAATGTATTTATTATTACAGCATAACAGCAATATACAATCTGAATATGGATACTAACTCTTCACAGTTTTCATACACTTCAGAATTTTCTTGGGGAGTTTTTTTTTCTGTTGTCTTCATATTTTTACTAAAGAAAAACAGTACAGCTTAAAACTATTGATAAAAGTGAAGACTTCAAAAGAAAATCAATTTTTAAAAAATTAAATCCGCAAAATTAGCTTGTACAGGTCGCGCGGATTACAGTAGTAACTTTAAATAAGCTTGATGTTTAAAAAATAATTAAGAAGAAGTGCCTTGTTATGTTTAAAGTTGATTAAAGAATGTTGATTAATTATTTTGGAGTTTTATTTTGATTTGAAAAGGGACTACAATTGTAATCCGCGCGACCTTTCACGTGACTTTATAGAGCGCGACCGGTGCAGGGTTAATAATTGTTATAAGTTGTCATATAAATAATTTATCATTAAATTCAAATAATCTGTTTTTTTCTTAAATAATTTTGAAACTCTTAATCTCCTTTATTTTGCACTATCGTGATTTTCTTTGTTTTGTACATCTTTTAAGTATTTACGAATTTAATAAAAGGCTTATTTCAAGGCCAAACATTTTTTTTCTTGTTCTGATATGAATTCATGTAACAATAATTAAATGAATAAACTCACTCATAATTAAGGTTTTTTTCAATAACTATGCAAAAACGCAAATCAGTATTGTAGTGAGCAAAGAAAGCTTGGTATGCATAGCAGTACTCTAAAGGCTTGGTGAGCTAGAGCCGAGCTCCCTAGTACTTGATAAAGTGTTGATATTATATTAATATGTAATCATTCAAAGAATTTCTATTTTTTACAGATTTACTGGGGAACTACTAAAGTAATATATTTGCCTACTTGTCTCATGTAGACAAATGCCTAGTCTCCCTAACTGCAAATCTGTTACTGAGACGAAATCTCATACATTGGCCTGGCCCGTGTTTCCAAACCTCCCTAATTGCAAATCTGTTACTGGGACGAAATCTCTTACATTGGAATGGCCCGTGTTTCCAAGCCTCTTAGAACAAAACGATATTTCAATGTTATCGAAGGAGTTTGCTCTTGCAATACGATGAGCCGTAAACAGGAAATCGCGCATGGAAGGCGTGTCCAATTGTTTTCTATATGTGTTCTTTAACGTATTACACAGTCACGCGTCAAATCGTCGCTTTCAAAATGCATGGTAGCGAAGTAAAAAGAAAATTTTCGTTTCAGGTGAGTGGCAGCACGGACGTGTCCTCTTCTTTTTATCCAGTCGTATCTCATCTAGTAAATAAAAGCCCAAAACAAAGCACTTCGAACTTTAAAAAATAATAATAAGAGGTTGTAAATGTGATTCTCGATAGTCGCAAGTGGGAAATGCTCGTAACCTTGAAATTTTTTCGCATCAATGGATATCATGGGTTTGTACTCGTCGACGTTTAGCATATTTTTGCTTCTTTTTTATTCCGAAAAACCCTGCCTTTATGTGTTGTCTTTAACTGACTTTTTTTTGTCTGCGAATTTATTCATTTTTCATAGATATTTTGTAAAATATTATTGTTTTTTTTTTTTTTCCATTAGACAGATTTAATGCTCGCTTTTTCTTATTTTTGCTAAAATATCTTTAGCCTAAGGTTTATTGTTTGGAAATAGTTTTAGTAAAAATGGCCCACAAGTTATTCAAGGAATGTAATGCTAAGTTGGTTTGATTTTGCGGATTGACGCTACAAAAAAAAATGTTTTTCTTCTTTGTAAATTACGAGTTTATTTTTTTATTTTTGAACTGCGTCTTTTGCTAATGTTTTGTTCGGATTAAAAAAAAAAAACGTTTGACGTTTTCGTAGGAAACGTCATTTTTTTTAATTGTTCCGTTTAATCATTTTGTTTGTTCATCCGTTTATACGTTAACTTTTTCTCGGAAATACTAAAAATTAACTGCATGATAAATGTTTCGTTTACTTCTTTTGGTTAATGCGGATCAAATAAGCATCCTACAGCTTGAATACGAGCCATAAATTTAACAAATCAATCTTCTTATGACGAGCTGTGACAGTGGGGAAACAAGAGTAAATATCTTTCTGACAGATAAATGGATCTCTATGCAAAAAAAAATTTTTACAAGTTTCAGTAGAATAATCAGATTTTAAAAAAATGATAATGATGGTCATACTTTTTGTCTTTCTTTAATTTATATAACATGTTGAAATAAATGTAAAAATAAATGAATTTATGATTAAAAGAATGGACTACTTAAAATGACCGATAATTTTTTTTTTCTTTTTCCTTCTCGACCAGCTAATTAGTTCTTCCTTTTAATTAATGCTAACATTATCTATACTTATAATAAAGCTCAATGTGTGTGTGTGCGTGTTGGCGCTCTATAGGCCAGACCGTTGGACCTACAGCTACCAAATTTGGAACATGTATACCTTGGAGGTCGGGAATGTGCACCTAGGAGCCTTTTTTTCGATTTTTTTTATTAGAATTTGAATTAATTAAAATTTAAGCAAAATTTTGACGTTTTTCCGCTATAACTTCCGAAAACATTATCGCACAGACATTATTTTTACATCAATTTAAAGATTAAAAAATTAGCTTTCTAATGGTATCAGTGTTTTAATCTATAACTTAAGCTTCTATTTTTTAACGAATTTTTAGAGAAATATTTTAACCATGTCTTTTTTAGCTAGTGACTGGATAAAATAAAATAAAACAATGCCGGAAGTTGAAATAAAAAAAAACTACCATCATCGCAAATAAATCTAAAGGAATGCAACTTTTAGCACGTGACTGGATAAAATAAATGTGATATTTCCTTTAAAAAAATGCAAGGCAAAGGATTCTATGATCGTTTGCAATATCTATATCATTAATTCAATAAATTTTCTTTATTTACGATAAACCTGATTGAATTTATACAGGATATGCATTCAAATTCCGGTTCAAAGGCCAATTTGTAAAATATTGTTAATTGGCATGCATATTGTTTAATACTATTGATTTGATCGAAATGAAGTAAATACTTACATTTTATGTAGCTTGAGTCTAACAATGCATTTATGAATAATGAATTTTAGATTTTTTCATACTTTGTTCAGTGAGCCATATTTTACAAAATATTTTTATTAATATTTTAAATAAAAGTTGTTACATTAATCAGTCTTCTAAATCAATCATTTAAACTGACTGATTTATAAAATTAAAGAATATTATTAGGAAAACGTGTTCTTTTAGAACTTTCCGTCCATCATCTTAAAGAAAATATTAATTTCAGGCCAATCAATGCCCGGAATTATTTCCAGCCTAATGAATATGTGATTTAATTGAAAATTTTAGAACGCATTACTCATGGCGAACCAGCTGGTCGCCAAAGGCGCCTAGTGCTAAATAAATCAAATTAATATGCTTTGCAAATATCAGGCCATGGAATTCATGTGCTCCGTACAGATATCTATCATTGGCCCTGAAAATTCGAGAGCATGGATATGCTTTCCCCCATCTCCGCAATGCTACTGGTTTTAAATACTTTAAGACCGAATCATGTTCATTATAAACTTGTTTTCTCAGCTTTTACAAAGTCTCTATATTTTCTTAATATCCTATTCAAAAGATCTTCCATCTTAAAATTTTTTTTATCAAAACTTTTAAATAATAAATTTTCAATAAAGATAATAATTAGTGTCATTGTATGCATAACGCATGTATTCATGGGTAATTTTTGTATTGATTATGACATTTGGATCCTATCACAAAAATTAGCCACCAATATCTTGTCAGAATAACGTATTAAAAAAATCATAAGTGTTTCCCCTTGATTATCATGTGCACTATAAAACACTCAGTTTTAAGCTTCATTTGAAGCAACTATCCGATAACAGAACTTCAGCCAATAGAATAAATTCAAACTTTCATAACACAAAAGATTTGTGGAGCTTCAATTTATAATTTGAATTCATAACTCCTTTTGTTGGAGAAAATAAAATAACACAGTGTGCTGTTAGAACAGCTTTGATAACTTTCCCGATTATATTTTCCCCATAATTGTGAATGAATCGAGTTCAAATGTATGAGATACCGCCACAATAGATTGAAATTATATATTTGAAAACTTTGTTTAGTTTAATTATGTTAACTGTTCGTTTTGAAACAATACGAACGACATTTTGAGAGAGATTTCTAAATTTTGACTTCTGATAGATGATAACACCGATACCATCCTTCAAAACATTCACAAGCTCAGAAAGACATTTGATCTGCGATGTTGGATTTAACATATTTCAAACTCGGGTGATAGATGGAACTTTCATAGAATCTGGTTTCGAATTTGGAACCCTCCAGGCTCATAAATAAAACACACATGCATTATAAACACCATTCTAATGAAGCAACGCAGCTGAAGAGGAGGCGCTCTACTTTTTAATATTAACTGCATCAATTTTTATTAATATATTTTGAAAAAGATGCACACAATAAAAAAAAAACTTTAGTTACAAAGTGTATTACAGCATAAACATCAGATATACAAAATCTAATGCTATAAGTAGTGAATAATAAGAGTATTATAAAAAGTATTAAGCATTTAATATTCTTCATGTAGTTAATTTAAATATATTAAAAACATAATAACAGCTTAGAAGTTCTTAAATAACATTGGAAGATTTATTGATATTAAAATATGCATAAGAGATTTAAAACTAAATTTATTCAAACTATACTAGAAATCCAAAAAGGAATTATAATCAGCTTAGAAAACATTAATATGCCAGGAATTCAAAAGCTGAATATAATAAAAACTAAGAATATTCAAAAGCATTCGAAATTTAAATAATTTTAACTAAACTTTTAAAATTTCGGAATTTGAAAGCTATGAATAATAGATTAAAAAAAACATCAAACACATTAAAAATATCCCCTTCAAGAAAGTTCTTGAATAGTTTATGAAATTTATAAATTGAGAATTTGTTAATATAAATAAATTTGATAAAAGTATTCTCAAATAAGGTAATGTTTAGGAAAATTCTGCTTGTTAAAGCAAAGCATAAAGCTTAGTATGTCACTGCAACTTAGTATATTGGTGACGATTAAATAAAAATCGACCACGACAAAATTTCAATCTAGAAATGTGTAATATATTACGAAGATAAATTGTTAATATATCTCCTGATTATAGGTAATTATTTTTATAATACAAATAGAGCTTACATTTAATACTTGATATTTATTCAGTAATACAGATAAGTTTTTAATATTTTTGAATCTGATATAAATTTCAATTTTATTTTTATAGTAAGGATCCCAAACGAAACACCAATATCCATGATTAGATCGGTCAGTAATGAAATGCAGAACCTTCAAAACAAGTTGATTAGAAAATTCTTTAATTCTATATTTGAGAAATGTAAGTTTTTATATGCGATTTTCAGATTACGTCATCAAGATGAATAATCTTTAAACCGAAAAGAATATCAAGATAAGGATGAACGATGTAAGATAAGATTGTTGATCTGATAAGAGTAAATCAGAAGTTGAAATTTTGGAGTAAAACTTATGATGTTACATTTCTCAATGTTAAGCAAATTGTTGTTCACGTGCAAATACATATAAATTGTCCAACTTATTTCTGTTGCACAAGTTATTAAAGCCACATTTATATCAGATATCAGATGATAATGTCTTTTCGTCAGCAAATGAAAGACATTTCATTCATTTTAACACTAATTATACCATAACGGGTCAAATGACCCATTTTGAACTTTTGCATTGTAATGCACGTATTATCTTATTACTTCTCCAAATTTAACTTACTGACTTTTTCTGACTAATTAAGTCTACTGTTCTTATACTATTTTTATAATTTTTTGTTTTGTTTATTTTGAGTAATAACTGTCGTATACTCGGTTCTACCACATCATCATTTATAAGCTTATCAATACATATTGCTTATCTTATTATATTCAGTAAACTGCAAATGTATGCAAAGACTGTTACGTAAAGTAGTTCAATCAAAATAGCTGAGAATAATTCAAGAAAATATCTCGAGACAAGACTTTTTACTCAAGCTAGCAGTAGAACTTGCCGACGATTTTCGAGTTGCCCGTGAAAAACCAAAAGAAAAAGCAAATACTAAACGATCGTTGCCTAACCCTGTTACAGATTCTAATAAACGTAAGAGGTGTCAAATAGGATACTGCAAAGAGAATAAAACTAATAAAATTTGCTCCAATTGTAAAAAATTTGTTTGCGGGAAATGTGCGACGGAAACACTTATGTGTAAAAAATGTGATGTATAAGAACAACTCTTATTTTTTGCGTTTGAAATAGAAATTGTAAAAATACTATTTCATATAATTATATACATATTTTATTATCATTATATTTTTATTTCCTTTCCAACATCCATATTTCATACATAAAAGTAGGAAACGTAAATTTCGGGTCATTTGACCCGCTATGGTAAACTAGGTATCTAATAAGTGTTGGTATGATTAGTGTTAAAATATACTAAAAAGAAGGGATCCTCTTTTTTTCATTTTCTTAATAAATTTAAATTGTGTTCTGTGTTTGCTACCGTGCAATATTTTTTTAATGAATAGTTTATAATTATTTTCAAAAGGATAAAGATGTGGCATCCTCAATGGCTTGATGGGAGCAAAAGGCACCTGAATAATAATAATGTAATTTTTCAACCTCCATAGCACCAGTGGCAAATCTTACTTTTTCACCCTCTTTTTAATTTGGCTTTGAAAAGTGGCATGTAATGAGAAACTATTTATATCCAGAGCATTTATATACTTTCGCTTTCCGCATCTACATCAATGGACATCACCACACATTGTATATTTCTTTCTTAAATGACATGTGTATGTATATGTCATACGATATGACATTATGCGTCACATATTAATTGCTGGGAATCTTACAGCATTACGAGTTCTTCGTGCCTAAGAACGTATCCTTAGGCTGAGAGAACTTACACACTATTCCAACTCGAGTCCATTCCTTTTTTGTTTAATCGAGTCATTGATAATTATCATCGAACGACCGACTTGTTCCAAGAGGGACGGGAATCATCCAAGGATGTCCACTATTCGCTGGACGATGGGGACTCGCCAGACCGAGGTGAATCCCCTTACCCTCGCAACGAGGAAATGCGTGATCGGAATCCCGAGCCGATTCCATTGTGAGATCTCTGGCTATTAACAATGGTGGTCGAGGAGGAGAGAGGGAGGATCCATTCATGTATCGACGGCTTTTCACGCTGCTGTACCTGAGGCCGAGAGATAAGGAGCCTGTAGAGGTTGTACAGTGAGGCGATGGAAGCGATTTCTCCGAATTGTGAGAAAATGCTGGACGCGTTGGGAATGGATGATAAAAAGTATTAAGCAGCATTTTCTTTGTCAGTTTTTTATCGAAAAATTAATTTAATCTTTTCCTTGCAGTGTTGGTTTTGTTCCTAATTAAAGATGAGAAGGGGTGTTGTTATAACCTGATTGAAAAAAAAGTCGGCGTAAGAGATTGGTGATTGAAATAAAAGCAGAAAAAAAAATATTGCAATGCATTTTTCCTAAAGAATCCAGGAAAAATGTATTAAACAATTGGATGAGCGTAACGGTAAAATTTAAAAATAAATTATTTCCAAAATTTCTTAAAAACAGCGTTTATGGACAGCACTTCCCACTTCTTTAAATTACGAATTTATTAAATCTCTTAATTAAATGACAATCTTAATTAGAAAAATGACTGTTATTTCAAGCCTTGTAATAAAATTATTAAAATCATTTTTTAAATAGACTATTAACAGCGCACTAAAAGTAATTTTATTGTCTACTTTTTTAGTTTTAAATTTCATAGCCTTATATTCCTTTTCATTATCTAAAATATTTATCTCCCTGCAATCGGTTTGCTACAATCGGCAAGCAACATACTACATAGAATAACAACAAGCATAAAATATTAAACAAAACTTTTATCTTATAAATTTTAAAATTCAGATTACTATTTGTCACGTTGCGACTACCTGTACTCCAAATTTCATGGTTATAATTGCAATACATTTGTTTGGACATCTCTAACAATCACAAACAAATTATTTTATAAGAGATTTATAATCCTTTATTTTACTTTTATGGGATTATTTTTATTTATAATAACATATTTCATAATTTAAATTTTATTGTTATAAATATTATGAATTTTTAAAATCAATTTTACCACAAATTAACTCTCAGATGGCAGCACTCATGAGACCCTCACTGACAGATGATTAAAATCAAAAATTGTTTTTAATATTCTATTATTAATTACTTATAGCTACTAAAATTTCAAAATGCCGACGCATTAGGAAGTGAATGAAATATCGTTCAAAACATTTAATTTTTATAAGCATGATACATGATGCTAAATATAAATAAATATATATTAAAAATATTTTATATCATAAAGCCCATAAAAATGTTCTTTCTTTCAACTTTTTGACTTAATTACGCATTTAAATGTCATTGACTTTTTTATTATTTTATGCACAAACAAAGGGTTAAACTGTTAATTTTGAGAATTTTCAGTATGGTGAAAATAAAAATTCCTGATCTCATTTACTTTCCCTTTGAGTGGTTTTCTAAGGTCCCAGAGTCAAAGAAACAACGAAACTTTAATTAAGGATAATGGAAAAGGAAACTTAGTTAAAAATAGATAATTAGCAATTTTAGTGAAATAATCTAATAATCTTCTTCTAAATATTTATTTAATTTAACTCATTGCAGTTAGCACGGTAGGAATTTGTAATCGCTTTTCAACTCACTATCCAGAGTGGTAGATTTTTGAAATTTTGTACAAATTGTCGAAGAATAGACCATTTCAATACTTAAAGCATTTGATTTTCAATTTCTTGAATAATTAGTTAGATTAGAATTCTCTACTACTGGCAACAATGAGTAGTGAATTTGAGATCATATAAATGTACCATAATTTCTTTTACCATTGATTAATTGATGAAGAAGGCGAAAAATAATTAGAAAATTGGCACATTTTAATAATGTATATTTTAAATAATTGCTTTTAATTGGCTTACTAATAATGAATTTTAATAATTGGTTTATTAATAATAAATAATTTTGTTAAAATTATATTTTTTTTATATGCATGCTTACAAAGTGAAAACAATTAAAAGAGAAAAATTTGAACGAAATGATCTTCATCCATTTATTTTGTACTCCATTTTGCATTCTGATCTATATTTTATTCCATAATCTAGAAAATCCTCTTTAAATAATATGCTGCATCTTTTAACTCCCGGCTAAATCGACGAATAATTGTTTTATATATATATTCTAAATCTTCTGTAATATTCCAAATCGAATTTATAAACTTTGCTGCTTTTTAGTTATAAATTATTTCCCACAGATGTTCTAACGGAAATTGCGATAAAAAACGGAAAGATAAAAAATTACCTCAAGACTTTTCTTCCCCGCTATTCCATAACTTAAGAGATGCCATCTTTACACTCGCTGACACTTCAATTCATGTCAACAAGACACTTAACGAAGTAATTGTTTCAATTGTCTCAATGAGCTTTTTTGGGGCATCTTTTAAATCACCAGGGAACTCACAGAAGAGTCTCGAGACGAAAGGAAAGGAAACGACAAACACAAGTGAAAGAAAGAAAAAAAAGGGCTCTTTTTTTCTTGTCTTCAGTTCCTTAAACTGTCCTTCAAGTTAATTAGATAATGAGAAATTAAAGAAAAGTCATCCTGAATTCGCGTTCTAAGAAAGCGTGCCCAAGCGGTCTCTGTTGGCTTCAAGCAAAAGGATGCGTGTAAAAGTCCGTATTATAATTTCACCAATGAGCAGCAGGATGGTTTCTTTTTGTGTTTTTTTGCACCAATCAGAGCAATAATCATTTGTATGAGTTAAAACAGAATGGAACGAATCCAAAGGCGCCGAAATACACGGCTGTGAATTCATTTCTTATTGGTTCATTCACAGCACAAATTTCAATTCTTGGAATAAAAATAATAGTCTCGGAAGAAAAATAAAGTTGTGGTACTTTCTCTTTTCGAAACAGTTATGTTTTGGAATTAGCTAAGCAAGATTTGATTTTTCATAATCAATGTGTAGTCAAGTCAGCACTAAGCGCACGCAGCAAGGGATTTTAGGCAAACCAAATTTCGGAGCTTCCCTTTTAACTTCCCTCCTTCCAAAGTCGATTCTACTTTGTTGATTTAATTGAAATACCAAAGCGTGTAATTGGGATCACCTTCAGAAGGGTAGGTAGCAATACATCATGTTTAAATAAATAAAATTAATATTAATCAAATTGTAAAAATAAAAACTAAAAAACATTTTTGACATAATTTACATAATTTAATTCAAAAATTTGTCAGGAAGGTTGATCGCTCTAATCTGGAGGCAAATTTGAAACAATAAAAAACTTCTAAAAAATTTAAGCGATGTTTATTTTTGTCGTTTACACGATCCTTGTAAATCAAACGGAAGAGCAAAAATAGTTATTTCATAAATACAATAAAAAAATTTAATGTCTCGTATAATTATGGAAATTCTAGGCAATTGTTATGCTTATTTGGTAATCCAACTCCACCTATTGTTTTTAATACTCATTTTGAGAACAGACCTTATAATTGTTTCAGATTAAAGAACAATACCTATATCATGGACGTTTAATCCACTATTATGGATTCAATATATGCTAAGTCCACATACACGATGGATTTTTTATGAAATCGAGTCACCACCCATGACCCCAAGATTTAAAAGATGTATCTAATTAAGTATAAAGGTTAATATCTATGAATCAAAGTATTATCTATGAAAAGTAATGATTATTTACTTTAAAAAAAGGAGTTTACTTCGATAGAAATTTTAACAGTTTAATCAATTTATATTTGTGGGTGTTGATTGTTGTAGTTTTTCTGCGAAAATGAAAAATGAAAGGGAGACAGAGAGTAAAGACAGAGATCAAGACAAGATAAACTGGAAAATTATCTCAAGGCACTAAAGTAAAGTATCCAGATGTTCCGGATTAGTCTGGGCATTTCCTTTTCTTTTTAGAGGCGCGATTTGAAAAAATTTCCTGATTCTGTCACCTTTTAAAATAGAATGTGACAGATTATTTCAGTATTTTAATGCAAATAAATATTTCATAATAAAAAATAGCTATATTTTTCAACAATTATTTTTAAGTTTACAGTACAGTGTTAATTGCGTATATAATTGCGTAATTCGAAAGAATAGTAATAATAGATATTAAGAAATAAACAAATTATTCGCAACCGTTAACAAGTTTTTCATTGTTTCTTTGTTTAGCATCTAGTATGATATACAATCTCATGTTCAAACAAAATATTAAAAAAAAGATATATTCGTTATATTACTTAAAATTTATTTATTTCTATTTAAAAATTTGCAAAATACAGACAGCCAACTTTGCTTGTAAAATAATACAATAGAAAAAATATATTTTTTAATGTCTTCCACCCTTTTTTTATTGTTTTTAAAATCATTTCTTTTCCGTTATTTTTTTTTAAATTTAGTTGCACTTATATCTTTTACATTCAGTTTTCTTCCCACCAACTAGCATTTACAAGATGTTGTATTGAAAACTCTTAACTGTCTATCCATACGTAACTGTAAACAAAACAGAGGAATAAAAGGAAAACTGCATTAAAATTCTATTGCCAGATAAACACGCAAAATAAGTACTAATTTTAATGGAGTCATTATTTTGATTTTTTACGAGTAACGATGACATTCTACGCTCAATTTTAGTCAAACCTATCTCAATATTTTGAAGTAACTTGTCAACTGCGTACGCGATGCAAGTGACGGGTTGTTTCCCACATTTCCAACTCTTGGAAGACTGGCCGGACGAGACGCGGACCGGCGACAAGGTTCAGCGTTCGGTGTAATGACTTAATATCTTTCGAGGTGTGCACAAAGAAGACAATCGATGGCTCCGGGATGTACACCGATGGCGTGCATCCTTTGCGTGTACACACAGCTTGTTGGAAGACCAAAGCAGTGCTGACAAAACACACTGTCATTATAAATTACGTAAATGGAGTAGATGAAACCGGAAAAAGCATCCATCTTGTTTGTAAACGAATATGAGATATCATAGTGAAAACATTTTTCTTGCTGGTAGAGGTTGACGGATTGGTTCTGTTGCAATAGTGGCATTACTATTCACTGTTTCGTATGTATTTCTTTTGGTTGCTTTGCCATCAGTTGTTAAAGTAAATTCTAATATAAATAAAAATATCTAATACCCCTTTAAGGCTAATACCGATGTACTGGCAAGAATGATAACAATGAAATATTGGTTCAAAATCTTTACTTTTTTTAGCCAAATAATATAATGAGATTGATCTATTTTTTACCAAGACTTTATAATGAGAATATTACATTTATTATAATTACATTTAGAGCATTATACTTTATATATTGTACTTATAACAGACAATATTCATAGACTTTAAAATATTTCCAAATTTTAGAAGCATTCTTTTCCTTTTAATGACTAAGTGAGATTTAATAAGAAAATATAGCATTTTCCTAGCTTGATTCCTCTTGAATAACAATATACAAGTATACATTTATTCTTTCTTAAATTTTCTGTAATGAAGTGGAATTCTCATTATTGGATATGCAGTAATATTTCCAATGTATTTTTCCCCATGTTATGCTCCACCTAATAAACTGTCAGTTACTTCCTGAAAACAGTGACGCATAATTTCAAAAATGCAGATCAAGTAGCAGCATAGGGACTTTTGATTGTGAGAGAACTTCGGGTAATAGGATTAAAAAGATGTTAATTTCAAGCGTGCGCATAATATATATATATATATATATATATATATATATAT